>APFE030457479.1:67333-85552 GCA_000404065.3 Pinus taeda | reverse complement strand
ATTCATCATTCTACATGTTTTTGTTGACATATATGTATCAAAAATAAAAAATATATATATTTTTAAAAAATCGCTCCCGGATTCGCTCCCAAACCGGGAGCTTCTGAAAATGGTTGCTCCCACTCCCGCTTCCGCTCCCGCTCCCAAGTAACATTGATCTAGACCCTCAAGAGTCAAGTGGTAGAACACCTGCATCCCATCAGTTGAGAGAGATACAACTTACCATAAATGGAAACGGTCACACCCTATCTCAAGTCACCTTGACCCATTGGCCAAATGGGGAAGAACAATATCGACAAGCCCAACTTGTGGGTAGGATGCAGTTAGGGAATACTTTGCCAAGTCCCGGACTTGATGGTAGGGGGAGATACCCACTTGTCGTAAATGACAAGGATCTCACACACCCTACAGTGACAATAGGCGAGATCGACTTACCACAAGGGTAAGGATCACACCCTATCCTATTGTCTAAAGTTCCCTCAACCTTGAGAGCTCTCCGACTCAATTCCTCTCCTTGTGAGCTCAAACAGGGGGAAGAGCATAGCTATGTGTTCTTGATCAGCCAAGACCCTTACCAAGGAGGGTCACCTCCATCACTCCAAGTTGTTCTTTGAAGACCAAGAAAATCCCTTTCGGCAAAGCCTTGGTATGTCTGCTATCTACTCGTCAATCAAAATATGATGGAGTCTCACGGCTCCTCTCTGCACAATGCCTCGTATATAGTGATACCTGATCTCAATATGCTTGGACCTGTCATGGAACACGGGATTCTCTACAAATTGGATTCCACTCTTGTTGTCGCAATATATCACCGACGTATTTAGGACCTGCTCAAACAACTCTCCAAAGAGCTTCCTCAACCATACTGCCTCACAGGGAATCATGCTAACAGCAATATATTTTGCCTCAGTCATGCTCAAAGCTACGGACTTTTGCTTCCTACTCATCCAAGATATTATGGAAAACCCAAACTAAAGAAACACCCTGATGTGCTCTTCTTATCATTAGTGTTTCCATCCCAGTCAGCATCAGTGTACCCACGAAGCTGCATTACCCGGTAGAATCTCAGACCAAGATTAATCGTCCCATGCAAATATCTCAACACATGCTTGGTAGAAACCTAGTGTGCATGAAGAGGCTCAATCATGAATTAACTCAAATTTTTAACTGCAAAACATATGTCTAGACGAGTGTTCACTAGGAACATCAATGCCCCAATCAACTGTCGATAATCAAAGGGATTTGCTAAGTCAAGTCCAGCAACATCTCCACATAACTTCTTGAAGTTCATCTCCATCGGTGTGGCCAAGGACTTGCATTTTACCATTCCAAATCTTTCCAACAATTTCACAACATATTTCCTTGAGAAAGGAAAATCTCTTCGGGCTTTTGCCACACTTCTAATCCCATGAAGTAATGCATCAAACTAAGATCTTTCATTTCGAATTCAGAAGCCAACTCCCCTTTACACTCGTCAAGAATAAATTGTAAACATATAAAATTAAAATGAGAGGCATACCTTGGACCACTTTGAAGTAGAGGATCAGGTCAGCATTGCTTCTTGTGAATGCTAGTCTTCGGTAGCATCGGAAGTCCTCTAGCTTTGAAAATTGGCGAAGAGACTAAGGCGCATGAGTTCTAAAAAACCCAGAAACCGTTTGGTGAAATTCCACCCAGATTGTATTTTATTAAAATAATTAATATTTTTAATGGGGTTCCTAAGTCTAAACTTAAAAAAATTATCATATTAATGGGTATTAATCAAAATATGGGTGAGAATGATCTAGAAGGCAGATCAAGTCATGTTTTAATCTTAGCCGTTGATTATAGACTTAATCTCGGTCGTTGAAGACTCAACCGGAATAGTATAAAATGGAGGCTTGGGGTTCACTTGGAAACACATACAGAGAGAGAAAATTGATCTAGCATTTGATTTTTGGGGCTAGGAAGCTGAGAAATTTGAACTAAGTGATCATTTAGCAGCAGAGGGGCAAAGAGAATCCGAAAGAAGGAATTTTCGGAGAATACTAACAAAGAGGCAGAGAGAGCTTGCAGAGAAGCAGTGCAGTAGCCGGGAGAGTTGACGTTGGGCTAGTCTGGGCTCACGCAGTCTTGATGGAAAGCCAGAAGGGCCAACGCAGAGCAGAAAAGATGCCTGTCATGTAGAATCCAGAACTGTCAAGAACAACGGAAACAGTGAGGATAGCTGAAGCAGAGGGTAGAAGAGGTGACGTAGGGCCTATGCAGAAATAACCGAGGTTAGCTAGTCTTGTGCTAGATCAAGCGGAATTCCGCTGGTTGAAGTAAGGTAAAACTCACTGAAATTTTCCACCAGTATTTTCTCTCTAAAGGATTGCTAGATGATCATCCTAGATATGTATTCAAATATTTCTCCTGCATAATAATAAACCCTCAAAATTGTTGCACCGGTTTTCCTGCATTGGATTTTTCCGAGGACTATTGTGTCCAAAAATAAGTGTGTCCTATGTATCTTGTTCTTCGCTCTGTTTTCTATTTCATGAGATCAAATATTTAATTAGTGTAGGCTGCATAAGTAATTTGCTTCAGCATTCAGAAGAATAACTTGATGAAAGTAATTTAAAAATCAAGTAGGTGAAGTAGATTCAGATTTGCTGCAATAGGGGTTACTTCAGTGTGGGAATTTTCACAGTGAATCCAAGCTTCACTAGATAACTATCAATACGGGCATACCAGGCTCTAGGGACTTGATTCAGACCATAAAGTGTCTTCTTCAACCTACAAACGTGAGTGTTCCTTTCTTGTACTTTGAAGCCCAATGGTTGCTCAATGAATACTTCTTCTTGTAGTATGCCATGAAGAAATGCAGTCTTTACATCCATCTGGTGAAGATTCCATCCTTGACTAGAGGTAAGGGCAAGAATAAATCTAATAGCGGGCAACTGGTGCAAATATATCATCATAGTCTTCTCCCTCTTTCCAGGAGAAACCTCTAGCCACAAACCTTGCTTTATATTCCTCAATACTTCCATCAACTCCATGCTTGATTTTGTATAGCCCTTTCGAGGTCACAACAGACCTTCATTTGTGTCTCGGAACAACATCCCACACACCATTCTTCATAATGGATTCATACTCTTCCGCTATGGCATCCTTCCAAGCCTGCTCTTTCACTGCTTCTTCAAAAGTGGGAGGTTCAGCCTGAATGATGGAGCAATGGCCATGACAGTCATGTTCTTTCTTTCGGCCACACCATTTTTCTCAGGATAATAGGGTATGATGGTCTCCTTCTTGATTCCAACCTTTTTTGCAAAAGTCAATGAACTCATTAGAAGTATATTCTCCACCATTGTCAAACTTGAAGACCTTGATCCTTTTCCCTATTTAGTTCTCTATTAGTGCCTTGAAGTCCTAAAACATCTCAAATGCTTCATCCTTGTGCTTCAAGTAGAATATCATGTCTTTCGAGAGAAGATATCCAGAAATATTATATAGTATAGATAGCTACACAGAGATTTTACCGCCATGGGACCACATAGATCAGAGTAGATGAGTTGTAGAATGTTACTAGTCTTGCTTTTGTTGGAGGGAAATGGTCCTTGTTGTTGCACAAACTAGCAGACCTAGTTTGTAGGCTAGAGCTCGAAGTCACAACAACAATTTGTGACAAAGGCCCACTATCAACACAACTTAAGTCCCCTTTTCTTTTCATATTTTCACCGACGAGAGGAGTCCCAGTATGGAGGAAATCACTTAGGATGATGGGATCAATGACGAGATATGAAATGATTTCCAAGGCCCATTCAAGGAAAGGCTCAATTAATGGTTCAAATGCTTCAAAAGGTAGTTGAAAGGCTCCCCAAGAAGGAACTATAAAGGATTACTAGACCTCGAGCTCAAGAATGCTCTATATGATGAGTGCCTAATATCAAGAATTCCAATATTTTGCACTTGCGATTAATATGTCTATACCAGGGTCTAAAGTGAGGCAAGGATGGCTCATTCAAAGGAAAGATTCAATCAAAGTGTGAGCTTTGGGAGAAGCTAGGATGACTTTCCACGAAAAACCCCTTGAGGGAAATACTATAAGAGATTTGGGGTTGAGAGATATATCAAGGAAAAGGCTCATCCAATGGTCAACTATAGTTACGAGAAAAGATTTTGAATGATGAACTACAAAGTGCAAACCTTCAAGAAATCCCAAGTCAAAGGGAGCTTAAAGGGTTCCCACTTGGTGTGGTAGCTAGGGCATCAATTTATTTGAAATTCCACTGTTGGAATTCTTTCAAAACAGGAGGATGCCTAGAGGAGACACAAAAGAAGAATTTTGTCACGACGGAATTGCAAAATTCTTCCTCCCTAAAATTTCGCACCAAGCCCTAGAAAATCTCCTTATCCTTAGAGGGACGAAGAAAAGAGGAAGAAAAGAGATGAAAGAATGATATTTCATTAAGCATGAGTGATCACCAAGGATCTAGGGCCGGTGCCTAGCTCTTGGGAAGATTGGAGTCAAAATGATCAAGACTTAAGAACTTCGCTCTTTCTGAAGGCCTAAAGAAGCAACTTCACTATCTATGGATGCAAGTACATGGCAACTTTAGACTTTTACACTTCGATGGCAATTATTATGGAGTTTCAAGGATGAAAACACAATTTGTCCCCTAGGAACATTCATTCATTCTTTGTCCAATGAGAAACACATGCAAAAATCTCTAATAGTTTCAATGATTCCACTAATTTGCATTAATTAGGGCACATTATTTCACCATAAGAAAATAATTCCATGTGTTAGACATCCATTAAAACATAAATATAGCATTATATTGCACTTACAAGACAAAGAAGAATATATCCATCCATAATCTTGCCAACAAGAAGCTCCAAGAGAGATAGCGAAAATTTTCCACACATCAAAATGCATTTATTCATCCAAATCATTCCACAATTGCAAGTCCAAATTATTTAGAGAGAGATATCCCAAATCCAAGTGATGATGAGCAATTACAAATGAGGTATCTTCAGTTTATATGAGCCGCTCACAAGTTCGAACGGTCTAATTAGCCTAATTAAGCCTCTAATAATATTTTAATGTGCAAATAACAATAACTTTGGTGACAATCCCACCAAATAGCTCAAATGTGTAAAATAAGCCTTCCTAATGAGGCCGAAATGATAAGAAAATGGTGCAAAGGACCATTGGAAGGCCAAGATGAGTCCTCAATGTGCCATGATGAAGACGAGGGCTCAAAAAATGATGATCAAGGGGGTGGCCCCTTGATTTCCAAGAAAAACATCCTGTGGTGCTCCCAAGTGGTTGTCTAGGGCCAGTGCCTTGCTCTTGGGAAGATTGGAGTCAAAATGATCAAGATTTAAGAGCTTTGCTCTTCAATAAGGCCTAAAGAAGCAACTTCACTATCTATGGATGCAGCTACATGGCAACTTTAGACTTTTACACTTCGATGGCAATTATTATGGAGTTTCAAGGATGAAAACACAATTTGTCCCCTAGGAACATTCATTCATTCTTTGTCCAATGAGAAACACATGCAAAAATCTCTAATAGTTTCAATGATTCCACTAATTTGCATTAATTAGGGCACATTATTTCACCATAAGAAAATAATTCCATGTGTTAGACAACCATTAAAACATAAATATAGCGTTATATTACACTTACAAGACAAAGAAGAATATATCCATCCATAATCTTGCCAACAAGAAGCTCCAAGAGAGATAGCGAAAATTTTCCACACATCAAAATGCATTTATTCATCCAAATCATTCCACAATTGCAGGTCCAAATTATTTAGAGAGAGATATCCCAAATCCAAGTGATGATGAGCAATTACAAATGAGGTATCTTCAGTTTATATGAGCCGCTCACAAGTTCGAAAGGTCTAATTAGCCTAATTAAGCCTCTAATAATATTTTAATGTGCAAATAACAATAACTTTGGTGACAATCCCACCAAATAGCTCAAATGTGTAAAATAAGCCTTCCTAATGAGGCCGAAATGATAAGAAAATGGTGCAAAGGACCATTGGAAGGCCAAGATGAGTCCTCAATGTGCCATGAGGAAGAGGAGGGCTCAAAAAATGATGATCAAGGGGGTGGCCCCTTGATTTCCAAGAAAAACATCCTGTGGTGCTCCCAAGTGGTTGTGGGGCACAACCAATCGTCTCATGGGTCTCCAACTGGATCAAACATGTCAACACTCCATCAATAAGGGCTAGAATGATAACATAAGCCCTCCCGTGTCTCTTTGAATGAGACAACACCTCATCTGGGCCTTAGATCAGCTGCCAAGTGTCAGGTGTAAATGTGTGGCCGGTTGGGCAATGTGGTCCAAGTGCATCATCATCTTTCTATGATTGGGTCACGAACAAGAAATGTGTGGCACTAAAGAAGCCCATGGTGTAGTAATCAATGCTCTGAAAGGCAGGAGACTCATGGCTCTCAACGCTCACCCTATAAGTGCCATTATGACCCCCTAGAGGGCTTGGACACTGTATTGGGGGACCAAGTCCAAGATGAAGACCCACTTGCAATATTGTATAAAATCCAATGCATCTCCCGACCTTCCAATACAACAATTCATTAGTGCAATTGAGTAAATAAGTTTGCTAATCAAGGGGGCACTTCATAGTGGCATGACCTGCCAAATGGGCTTTAAACATGTACTAATGTTATCTTCCTTGACAAAGAGGTTAATGAAGGACCCTATTAGGTGGTTTCTACCTCTAAGGGAGTGGTAGGTCCATGGTACATCCACCAAATAGCAAGGGTCAAGTGAAATAATGATGGAATGAAATGGGGTCAAAAGGGTAGGCTTCAAGCCATAATACAAGCGTAACTATGATGAGGGAGGCCCATACCTTGGGTGTATGAATGTAGGAGGGAGAAATCGTGGTACATGAGTTACCATAGGCTTTGTTTTGCCACCCTTCTTCATATGCCTTTTTCCTTTTATTGATTTTTCTTCATTTTACTGCTTGGGGCTCAAGGGGATGAGAGCACAATGTGTAAGATATCGCAGTGGATTCCCCCTTAAAGGGGGAAATTCATCGCCCACCAAGCGTTGGGACAATCATGGGTTCCTTAATGATGTAATGGGGAACTCATAGGGGCCCTACGAACCAGGGTGATGGCCATATATATAAGGGGTGGAGTTCATATCAGGGTTTTTCCCATAGGCTAAATTTTAATGTCTCAATCATCTTTTGCATTTTATGGTATATTCCTGTTATAAGTGGCCAAATTATGCTTTTAACTTTCATTTTCACTGCATCAACCTCCGAGACATTGTTCTAAACCTGACCCAAGGTGGGGGCAAGGGGAGGGGTAGGCTAACACCTTGTGGACCCAATGGACAAATGTAGACCCAGATGGGAAAAATGTGGAAAGGGCTTATAATGAGCGAAGGGGAGTGTGATATATGGTGTCAGGGAAGCGGGACCGCATATCCAAAGTCGAGATTTCCCATGTAGTGTCATTCCTAAAGCTAGTAGCCAAAAGAGGAGATCTCACCGGACTAGGATACAAGATTAACCCCCAAGCTAAGGTAAGAGAACAAGAGTACAAGCAAAGCCCATTCTTTCTATCGAATCACCCCACCAATCCATGTGTAAATGTGCCCAAGAGAAGCAAGCATAAACACCCAATTACGTAATGAAAAGTCATACCTTCAGGGTTGGAAGGCCCACCTTCAAACATACGATCATAACAGATGAGCGAGAGCACATAATGGATGGTTCAGGTGGCGGAAAATGGCAGCACATCGAGCTATCTGGTGGCTACAAGGGGTTGTTGGCTATTGACTGAAGACAAATCTAGGAGAAAAATTCTCCTATAGGGGTCACCCACTGGTGGTGGGTAACATCTAGCTCCAACTACGTCATGAGCTCTCAGTAGAGTGCACAAACCATTTACTTGAATAGGGAGGTCATGAGAACACCAACAATCTCTTGGGACCGTAGACCTTTTATCTGCGCATCAAAGACTAAGTACACAGGGCAACATGTTTTGATGGCATACTTAGATCGCCCATGCTTTCATTAGTCCGTAAAAACCAACAAGAAATAAAATCTACTTCTAAATGCAAACCTAATCTAGTATGAAAACATAATATGATGTTAAATTCTAATGCAAAAACAATATGCAATGCATCCTACTCTAACATGCATACATCATGGAAGTACTAAGTGTAATCATAGACCCAATGCAACTAACATATCATCCAATCAATATGAGAACACCAACTTCTCCGCTTCCTCATATAATAGATCCAAAGGCAAGAGCAGGAATGGCCATATGGAAGGTCACAAGGGCGGGAGGTGGGAAAATAAAATGGCCACACATGGAGGATCATGGCTAAAGGGGGATGTTAAGTTATGGTATGTTCTATGCTTATAATAGTTTACTTATTTTCCTTATTATATTCCACGGATTAGCAATCACATGTACATAAAGTAAAGTGCAGATAGAACATTAAACGATCGATAGAAAACAAGCCAAGACGAAAGGCACAAGATGTGGCGGCTACCCAGGGACAAACCCCACAATGTGTGGGGAAACCCTTTGATCAAATCTTCTTTTATCTTCAATAATTCAGCAGAGAGAAATAGTACAATAAATTTGATTCATATCAGCAGTAGCAAACCCTAGATCAACGGCATCAGCATTAGCAGCTTCATTATCAAACTAGGGCAGATGATATCTCACAAACCGTTTGTCGGATTGACTTTATTCCACCACCAAAAGTTGCGGCTTTCAGAGGAGATCTAGATGGACCTACAACGCAGTTCCAAAGAGGAGATCTTCTAGTCCACGTAGGTCAATCTTTACTTCTGTAGTTGCAGCTTCAATTTCAGCGGTTTCCGGCTTCAAACTAGGGCAATCGATATCTTGCAAACCGTTCGTCGGATTGACTTCATTCCACCACCAAAAATTGTGGCTTTCAGAGTAGGTTCAGATGAACCTACAGCGCAGTTCAGATGAGGAGATCTTCTAGGCCACGCAGGTCAATCTTTTCTTCTGTAGTTGTAGCTTCAGTTTCAACAACTTTCGGCTTCACATGTATGAGAGAGACACCCATTTCTGCGCAATAGAGGAGAGACTCATTTCTGCGAAGTAGAGAGAGAGAGAGAGAGATGTGATGAGATGAGTGAGTGAAAATGTGGAAAAGTCCTCTTATATTTATACACAATGTTGGTGTTTGAATAAATGCGACTGTTGGGCTTCTGAGCCTACATGAGTTGTAGGTCGGCTTGATAATAATTCCATAATCAAAATAAATTCATATCTCCACGAATACTTATCGGAATCGGATGATATTTATATCAATCCTACACCTCTCAACGAGAGGAATCTAATAAAAATATTATCGGCCATGAATAAGATGACCCACATGAAGTTTTGCCCTGGTTGCCAATTTTAACAAGGGAATAATGGAATGCAGCCTATTCCATAGGATACTCTCCTTCAACCAAAATATAGGGATACCAACAATTAAGCTCATAAATCTTCGATGAATGGCAACCTCAGGCATATCATCCTTATCATTTGCATCGTGCTTTGTGGCCACCTGTTGGGTGATTTAATTGCAAGTTAAATACCTGTCATTAATTTTCAGCCCAGGGTTCGTAGAACTGATGAGGTATACCTCTACTATATGTACTACGTAGTTATTTATCGGAATAGATTAATCTAATGCGATTGAAACCAACTACAAAGTTAATTAAATCAATCCAATCCAAACCAAACCAACCATAAAGAAATTGAAATCACACCGCACTTGCATAAATTGAAATCAAACTTGCAGAATTGAAATCACACCACACTTGCATAAATGAAATCACTTGCAGAATTGAAATCACTCACACCTGCTGAAATGAAATCACACTTGCTAAAAGGAAAAGCACACTTGCATAAAATGGAAACACACTTGCTGAAAAGAAATGAAATAAAATAACTACACTATGTTACCAATATATACAAAGGTGTGCAAACTGTGGTTGATGGGGGTCCTCCATTCCTTAGCAAGCACACTAAACAAACTATCACGTCTTGGAGATCAAAGTGGCAGTATGTATTTCATAAAATGAGTTACAAGATATTACAAGAATTCTCTATCTTCACTTTACAAATCACAATCTTGGATGGAACTTGGAACCTCCAACTAACTACTAGCAACTAGCTACTAGTGAACAACTACTAAAATAGTTAACAACCCTTTGTATGAAGGGTGCACTCCTATTTATATAAAAAATAAGGATAACTATTCAATAAATATAGATCCTTAGATCTCTCCTAAATCCACATTTATCTCTTGTGGTTACAACCAATGTCCTAAAAATGTAAGATACAAATCCTCTCAAAATCCTCTCATCCATGATTCTTCTTCTTTGGATGTGAATAGTTAATAATCCACATCTTCTAAAATTATTCCACAAATCCTCATGAGTTGGAATTTGAAATTCGAATTTGTGGTTGGGTGGCCAAGTAGGACCCTTCTAGAATCTCCAAGTAGGCCTACAATATCACAAAACTCATAACACTTATAGATATATTTATGAAAACATGTTAATTTCCTAATATCTAATCACAAATTCACTTAAAATACTTAAAATCAATTACTTGGAAAATAATAATGATAAATCCATATGATTATGAAAATGGTTACTTGATGTAAGGTTATGGGACTATAGAGTTACAGAATGAAGGTAAAATGATGGAAATGAAGGTGAAAATGGATGACATTTTGGAGGCCCAACATACCCCCTAATTGAAAATGTTGCATGTCCTCATGCAACTATTGCATTGATTTCCTTAATCATAAGTTTATCTTCTTGAAATGTTTTGCTCCTATATGAGCTTTGGCTTTGTAATGATTCTCTTTTAACTTTGCAAAATCATATCATTTGACAATTTTATTCATTTTGCAAAGTGTACTTTGAAATACATTTGATTGCAACATATATTTTTTATGGTTGGTTCTTGTGGGACAACCAAAATTTATGAGTATTGGTTCTTGTGTAACAATATTTTTGTTAATTTTGTTGCATCAAAATACTTGAAAACATTGAGAATTCCTTTTTAAGTTTCCATAGTGACTATTAATCATTCAATGTGTTCATCAAATGATCATTGCAAAACATATAAACTTTTGAAATCAAAATGCAATAATAGTAGATTTTGGAAAAATATGTTGGTTAGGATGAAATGAAATGTGAAATGTGACATGTGACATGAAATATAAATATCTTTTCACCCCAACTAAAAGTGTTTTCAGTTTTTGGCAAATAGGAAAGAGAATATAAATGTGGTGAGGAATTTTCCAAAATCACAATTTTAGCATTTAAGGAATTACATGATTAAAGAATAGAAAATTACATACCTTCACTTACCTGAAAAGTGGACAAGCTATGTATATAGAAGAGTGTGGTTGTTGCTGCTGGATCATGGAATATGAAGTAAAAAAATATGATCTATTTCTTCTTTCTCTTGATTGTATGAATTGAGAATGAAATTTGAATCTTTATTGCTATGGATGTTGAATTTTGAATTGAGTCTTGCTACAAACAGTTGAAATCATGTAGTCTACATTCGTTCCCACTTAGTGGCATAATTCTTATCTATGTGAATAGATATGTTGATGTCGAACATAGAAAAGAAATTGTTGGATTACTAGCAACTAATGAATGCCATTAGCTAACACGAGACTACTAACCATTGATGTCAATGAGAGTTAAGATGCCTAAGTACATCTTACTAGATATGAATAGATTCTGTCGTAGTCGAGTGACCTAGAAGATCCAACAAATAGGGGACATTGACGTATTCCTACTGTTTATTGGCGAGATAGCTTGCCATTAAGGCATGCAAGCCTCAAGGTACTTGAAAGATCTCTAGGTTTGATTCCAGATGATGTGTCGGAGTCGATGGGTCAAAACTTGTTAAAAGGGAGGCCTTAATGAATCCTCCATCATCTAATGCGAGTATGAAATAATAATTTGGAGAACTATAGATGGAAAATTTGCATTGAAGCAAGGTTTATTTGACAGAAAGGAAAAAGAAAATGGGGTGACTCAAATTTGTAAGGGAACTGAATGACTTTATTTTTGGGTTAAGGGTGAGTGAAAATGAGGTAGGAAAATATGAAGATTACAAAGCGAAATGAGTTTTGGTAGTAGGGAGATGGAAAGTTGTGGATCGACTACAGGTTTAGAATGAGTAGCAATGGTAAAATTGGTATGTGTTTAGTAACAATGGTGTAGTGGATCTGATTTTACATTGAATGGTCATGCTCTTCTGAAAGAAAGTTTGTCTTTAAAAAGGTACTCATGCATATAGTTTCATCTTCTTTCATTGTCCTAGAACTTACAAAAGCTTAGCAATTTCTGCAATAAAATGTAAGACTATCAAAAGAAAGAGATGATTAGTCTCTCTTCATCTGATATATACACAAAGAAACTCAGAAATAGTAATAATAAAACAAATTCAAGAAAAAATAAATGCACTTTTACCTGTTTAAAAAGCAATACCTTCTTCATTGTGTTTCTAACCAATTTTGAGCTTGAGACCTCTTCTCCATAAGCTTATTCTTTTATTAATAGACCATAAACCAAATTTGCATAAGCTACTAAATTGTGTCGATTCTGCAGCTGCCAAAAATATGGATTGTTGCATTGGCTTGCCGCTTTACAACTTGCAATTAGACCCGGATGGTGGTTTGTCAATTGTTGCAGTTGGGTTTTTAATATTTGCAGGTTTTTATGAAAGTCTAAGCCTGTAACTATGTTTGTCTTTTCTCTCTAGCGTTCCACCCTGATCCATGATCTTGTGGATCAAGAAAATGCTCAAAATTCAAAATTCTTCGATCAACTTGAAACCAATGCCAAAGCTTAGATCTCGTCACCCTGAATCCAACCCAATTCGTTTCACCGAAATCTGACTTCGGATGCTGCCAGAATCGCGTTCTATTCATTTTAGGAAACAACTAAAAAAATGAATTTTGACTTGAAGGAATGCCCAGTCAGCAGTCTGTACACTAACTGGGTCATGACTTGGCAAGTTGACTAGATCTTCATTGGCCAATGAGTGATTGACACTTGTCATGAGTTGACTGGTTGATACGTGGTCATTTTTTATTGGCTACGATTTTCGTGGAGGATCAAAAATTTTCGAGTGAGGTTGAACTAACCTCCACCAAAATCGAAACCAAGACCTCATGCGTATCAACAAAGCGCTTTCACCAACTCGGCTGCGTTATTACTTGTTAATTATAGTCCCAAATCCTCTATTTAAAGTTTATTGCGCACATTATTCAGGAAAGGGGTCGGGCTAAGCCATAGCCCCTGACCCTCCAGTGCCATAGAACCACGAGCGGGGGCCAAGGGCTAAGCCTTAGCCCGGTCCACAGTCCCATGCCACCGTAATATGACCAACACTACAATGAAAGGGGCGCGGTGGAGAATGGGGCTAGTCTAGTGTCGTATGGCCCTCCATATGACCACACTAGCGGAAAAATTGAGGCTTGATGACAGTTTTGACTATCCTACAAATTCGACCGCGGATTGGGAATATAGGCCAAGTTTTCATGCAGTTTCTGCATTCAAGGCACACAGGTCGGGTTTGAGTAGAATTGTAGGGTTATTAATAGCAGAATTGGGCAAAAACTTGAAACAATGATATTTTACTCAATTTTTGGCCAAATGAGGTGCAAAAAGAGTCAAAACAGGGATTTTCGATAGTGTTGGATCCATTGGAGACATCAGTGTTGTTGTTTGAGCTTTTTAAAAGCCTGTTATTATACTTTTGAATATGAATTTAGATCCCTTATCCAATTTTTATTGCAAAATTTTAAAACTAAAGTGGTTCAATTTTCTTTTCTTATCTTCCATATCGCAAAGAGCGTAAGAAAAAAACATACTCGACAATATTGAAACTCTTTATTCATTTGGAATGTGAATTTTAAAAGACAAAGAATGGATTTGATCTCTAACTTCAAATTGTGGCTCTCAAAACTCTGTTTGTTCTCCTTCTTCTCAAATATTCCTTCTCTTTCTACATCTTCCTACAAATGATTAGTGAGATGAGAGGCTCTTACTGCACCACCAATAAATAAGATTGCAAATAAAATGAAATCTAACTTCAAAAATTAAAAGAAAAATATCACCAAACTTGGTTTTTATTCATTGATTCTATCCTACTCTACTCTACTGCAAATAGAAAGATTGTTTCAAGTGTATGCATATTTCTAGTGTAACCATGTGCGTAATAGAAGTAAAAAGATATTCATGCTTAGTTTTGAAAAATATACATTAAAACACATCAAAGCATGAAAGACCAGTTGTTTTGATAATACAATTAAGAAGTACAGAAGAATGGAAGATTGATGTGACTTGATCCTTGATTGGAACCATCTTTCAATAAGGCCATCAGATTCCTAATTCCTTTCTTGGTTTAGATCACATTGAATATCCTCCTTTATTATCCCTTCTTTTTCAAAGGTGGATAATTTTATGGGTTTTTCACTCATTTTTTACCTCAAAGTCACGGTGACGGTTTGAAAGTTGAGCCCCTAACATATCTTAATGTCTTGAGTTGATGTACATTACCGTACTAGATCACACAAAAAAAAAAATTGTAGAATTTGGTTAGGTCTAGGTAGTCATTTTTTAAATTTTGTGATTTTCCGCACTGCGGAAATTGCAATAAAAATTGTACTTGTAATGTAATAAGTGATGTCTAGAGAAGTTGTATGGGGTATGAGTAATGAAATTTGCACCTTTCACCCTCAACTTTCTACTATGATACACTTTGAGGGGTTAAAAATGTGTTTTTAACCCTCAAAACCCACTTTTCCCAAGTTTAATGGGAAATCCGACAATTAATGAACCCAAAAATTAAATAAATGAAAAAAAATAAATATCCACACATGTTAAATGTTGTGGAAATGAAGTGGAAAATTATGGTGGAGTTAAAGTGAAGTCCCAATGTGATGTGGACTCCTAAAATCAAGGAAAGGACATGTGCTCAAATAAAATCGAATTTTTGGCATTAAATGAGAAAGGTGTTTACTTGGAAATTCGAAATTGTGAAGTTAATGCACATTTGGGAGGATTTGGGAGAATATTTGGTGGAGATTTTTGTGGGAAATTGTCCCCACATGGGTTACTAGTTACCACCCATATACACTTGTCATTCCATCATAAAATTCGAATTTGGCACATAAGGGAAGAAGAAAATGATGTCCACTTGCCAGAATTCGATTTTCACACTTAGCATTGGAGCTCCATTCAACAAATTCGAATTTCTTTCTGGGATTGTCACCTCTTGCCACTTGTTTAATCACTTCTACATTGGGATTGGCTCCCATAGTTCTATATAATAGAGCCTTGAGCTCTCATTTGTATCATATTGTTACTAGCTATTGTGCTTGCAAAAGCGTGGGTGCCTTGTACACTTTCAAAAATATCAATAAAAACTTTGGGGTTTCATTCATGAGGTGTTCCTCCTTTGGGGGTGTGATGAATTGTTGATCATTGGTATAATTCATTTTACTCATGCTTTGATCCAATTTGTTTCCATATGCTCTTGTAGATTTGTTAATGTAAAGTTATCTTGCATTGACATTTGATTTAGAAGTATGCTCTAGGTATAGAATGCTCGAATTGGTTTTAAATAAATCTCTAGAGTTTCTTATCGTTGTTTATTGTTAAATGGAATTAATTCTTGATTGAAGTTTTGTAGAGGGAACATCTTGTTGAAATCACAAAATCAAGCGTGAGGGTAAGTTTTTGGAGAGACCAACCCACTCTTGATACATTCTTAAAAGAGCTCTCATTTGTTCTTTGAGCCTTCATAGTCTTATCTTACAAAGTGGTTTTGCAGAGATTTTGACACATAGCTTGTACACAAGCCGAGCACTTCTAAATTTAAATCTCTTTTAAAAAACATTGTACTTCATTTCTTTCATTTGTTATTTAAGAGCTTGAAGATGGCTAAGCAAAGACAAAAGTTTACTCTCACTTTTTAGCTTAGCCTTTTGTAAATTATAATTGTACATATACATTTTATCTTGTTGATTTTTTCACTAATACTTAAACTTATTTTGCAGTCATTATTTGGATCGTTTGCTAACTCGTGTGGCAGATTTTGAAGAGCAATCTCCCGCAACATCTAACAAGTGTTTGCAAAACCCTTGGCAAGTGTTGGGGGTTCAATTTCCAAGGATGCCATGAGCCCTTTTGAGGCTTATTTTGGCCAAAGTCAAATTCACTAGAGGGCTTCCCATTTTCCTCTCTAAGTCGTGGGCATTTGGAGGAAACTTTCACATTGTTTCCCTTACATAATTTTTGTGAAATCTTGTTATTATTTTCTCAAGAAAGGAGGTCTAGTGTCCAAGTTTCAGGCAATTATTGTGAAGGCTCTCCCTGACGTTTAGTTGAGGACTTTGAAGGGCTCTCTTCTCATTGTAATATTAATAAAATATCTAATTTGCTTGTGGGAGCTTGGGATTTCTCCCATGGTGTCCTATCTCCCCATTTAGAGGGAGGCTTCTCTTAGGTGGATTGGCATTTGCATGGTTTAAACTTTTACACTTCATTCACTTACATGCATGCTTTAATTGGGAATTAACACAACCTCACTATCACATTTCATTTTTAAGTTAAAGTTTGTTACAATTTCATTTGAGATTTGCAATTTCTATCTCATTGTTGCTTGGAGCCACAAGCTTACACTTTACTTTGGGCAATGCATCCTTTACATGCAAGCATTTTATATTCTTAACAAACATTGATTTATTTCCATTTACCTTGGTAAATTGTTTTATGAGCACTTGAATACATGTTTCATTTTTATGCTACATTGTTATCTTCAATATTGGAGCAATTTATTGTCATTGACTATTTGAAAAAAAAAATTACTTTCAAGCAAATTACTTGTATCATTTTAATTCATTGATGAGACACATGCAACACTTGTAAGCTAATTTTATTCCTCCAATTGAAGTTATAATTACAACTTATGGTGAACACTATTTCATTTTCAAGCATTGCAAATCAATCTCTTTGAAGCATTTGCATGTAGCATCACTTTCATTTGGGTAATTAACACAACTTGCATTTCATCTAGGCATTTTAGTATAGGAAAGCCCCAAGCCTCATTAAAATTTTACATCCAACATAAGTTGGTTGAAGTAGACATCTTAGGGATCCTCTACTCCTCTATTGACTCCTCACTGTGAGATCCATATCTTTGGACGAGGGTGAGGTCTGAGGATTGAAGAGTTAAATTGTAATCTTGTTGTAGGTATAATTAATAAAATTAACCAAGAACACTTTCCATTACATTTACTTTACTTGTCTCTTGATGGTTTGAGTTTTCATATGCAAAGTCTATTCCAAAAGCAAGTATTGTAATCCTTTCAAACAAGTGTTTTCTTTTCATACTTCAAGTCTAATTGCATATTGATCTCTTGGTTTAGCGCTTCCTTTCTTTTACATTTCCAAGTTAATTACTAATTTTTGGGTTTTGGCAAAATATGTTTCACATGTTTCGATTTATAAAGAGTATTATCTCAAAAACATTTTGTATCTTAAATATCCTATGCTAACAATTTGTATTTACATTTTAGGGTTACTTTGTTTTCTTTTTTGAGAGCATTGCATTTTACTTTGAGCAAATATATCTTTAAATTGTTGAGCAAATTCCTTATAAGGCACTGGTTTTATGATGTTCATCATATTAATGATTGGCATTGTTATTTCAAGTTGTTCATTTCATATTTGCTCATCAATCCTTAAAAGTAATCCATTTTCATTATAACAATCTCCTAGAAACTCACATCTTTTAACTTAACTTTTCATTAGGAACCACTCTCCTTAGCTAACCTAGGAGATAGCTCAAACGGAGAGAGTCGGGATTAGTGTGACAGTCCCTTCTCTGAGTTCCCTGCCACCAACCACACCTTGTGGGGTTGAAGGCTTTTCTCACTAACTTGTAGGTGGGTGTAGGTGGCAAGGTCAACAAACCCTATTAGGTGGTTTCAACCTCTAAAGGGGGTGGCATGTTGTTAATTTTAGGTATGTTTATACTTAGAGCAATTTATTTCAATTTTACAGTTAGCTCAATATCTTTTCCAGATTAGCAATCACATCAACATTAAAGTAAATTGCAGATAGAACATAAACATAGATCGCAGAAGACAAGCCAAGACAAGAGGACACAAGATGT
>APFE030457479.1:960-67313 GCA_000404065.3 Pinus taeda | reverse complement strand
GCTAGCTAGGGACAAACCCCAATGTGGGGAAACCCTTGATCAATTCTTCTTATATGTTCTTCAATAGTTCAACAGAGAGAGAGAGAGAGAGAGTACATTTACAACAGAAGTCAACACTTTGATTTATAATAGCATAGATCATCTCTAAGAAGATGATACATGAGGTAGCTGAACTCAGTTGAAGACATGTTGCTTCAACTGAATCTCCAAGGTGACTCCATCACCTATCATTGTGTTGCACCTCGTCATCATGTTGCACCTCACTATGTTGCATCGTGTTGCACCCAACATCACTATGTTGGACCTCATTACCATGTTGCTCACATCATACTTCTGCACCTTCCAGTACTGCAACATCTTGCTACACTTACCAGTGTTGCCTCATCCTGCACCTTATTGTGCCCATCATGCTGCATCTCATTGTAGCATTTAATATCATTGTACTATACTAGCAAGTGTTGCACACAACATGCTACACTTCACTTTGTCATGATGCCCATCATTGTGCTATAGCATTTCACATCATGTTGCCCCTTATCACAATGTTGTCACTGCTCATATTGTTGCACCATGATTGCTTGTTGTCCCATGCAAGCACCATGTCCTTGTTGTCCCATCTACCATGCTCCACCATGATTGCATTTGCTACACCTTGTTGTTGTTGTTGTCCCGCTGTGCCATCATTGCACCATGCCATTGTTGATGTCCCATTGCACCATGCCATTGTTGTTGTCCCATTGTAAGCATTGTTGTGCCTGCACTTCTAGTTAGGGCATGTGTCATTGCCCTTAACCGAATACACATCAAGACCTATGTCACATGGTTCGAGTTCAACAACGATTAAGTTCGATTCGAATTCGAATTTTCCGATCAGGTTCGAATGAGGTTCGGCATTAGGTTCGACTATACATATTTTTCAATATATATATATATATATATATATGACCTCGGTCTAATGGAGCAGGAATAACCTTGTATAATGGACATTGCAAAGATTGAAGGATTAGACATTCTCGACATATCTGTTTTAGCATACAAATCTACCTAGACATATCACAATTGCACAGCTAGTGATCTCGACATACCTGTGAGGATCTCAGCTAAATGGAGAAGCAAAGATCTAGGACAAAGGCACAGTGTCAACAGATCTCGCATAGCAGTCTTGGCATCAAGGCCTCGGTGATACTCCTGTAGAAGTCTAGACTCTAGACAAAGAACAACAGTGATAGAACCTCTCTCTCGGCCTAATAAGATTGATGTTAGACATTGTCTCAATCACACACACACACACACACACATATATATATATATACTACAATTGTGGCACAGTAACAAAGCCGCAGAAATGATCATTCTCGGAGGATACAATCCCTGCATAACAAAGAGCCACAATAACCATTACAGTCTCGGAATAAATGAGACAGTAAGGACCTCAGTATAGTGATGAATAGTATCTCATCTCGGTGGATCTATTTCTTAACAGTCAATGTATATATATATGTAATGGAAAGATCTTCGGATCCCTCACTATCTTTACATGATCTCATTATCTCGGTGTAAGAAAGATCACAATGATCTTGCAATCATGAAATACACTCTCGCATGATCACAGTCAACATGATGGTCTAGAGTACAGTGATGAAGGTAGGATAAAACAGCTATCATAATGAAGTTCTCAGTGCATCATTAAAAAAATCGAACCTTAAAAAATTCATTAAAATTCGCCTTCAGGTTCGTTCAGGTTCGTTTAGGTTCGAGTTCGTTCAGGTTCGACTTGAGGTTCGACTTGAGGTTCGAATTTCAGGTTCGGCGAACCTGAACGAATTTCAAATTTTTTTTTCAGGTTCGCCGAATTTCGAACCTGAACCTTCAGGTTCGCCGAACCCTGTGACATAGATCAAGACTAGCCCTCTAAATGACTGCGGCCTAGTCAAGGTAGAGTGTTGCCTCGTCTGCTATTGTTCTGGGCATATGGAAGCCTCTCAAGTCTACATGCAGCCCTGTTTTGGAGTGGCTTGGCGTGCAGCCTACCACAAATCTCTATCGCACCCTAACAGCCCTCCAATACAGTCAATCCTTACCTCTTGTTTCCCTCAACCAATCTGCAATTCTTCTTTCCTAACTCGACCTCCATGCAAGTGTGAATAGTCCTCAAAATACATCCACTGCACCTTCAACAACTCGACCTTCAACCACAAATTTCTCCCACGCTGTCCCAAAATCTCCTCGACGTCCTTTACAGCAACTCGGTCCTCCAAAAGACCCATGATTTGTTGCAACTAAGACCTATTTGGGCAGCGTATACGTGTCTGCAATTAGGGCTCTTTCTGTCACTGTGTCTAGGGTTAAATCTCCCATCTAAGACTGCGGCTAGGGCATCCTCCTTAGAACTACATTTTCCTTGCTAGGGCATCATCTCTAGGGCAACTCCCTTAGTCTCCTTTCCTCTTGTGTCTAGGGCTTCATCATCTAGATTTCTCTTGCCACTAAAACCCAGAACAAGTGGAGAGAAATCAAGAGTGGTGTGTGCGTAGAAATGACTATCAAGTCACTTCCTTTTATACTAAAACGTTGAGCACATGTGTGGGTTATTTGGTTCCTGGCCGACCTTGATGAATTGTCTTATAACACAAAAAAATTCATAACTCCATGAATACTTATCGGAATTTGACGATCTTTAGATCAATCCTACACCTCTCAATGAGGAGTCCAAGAAAAATATCAACTGCCATAAATAAGATGACCCACATGGAGTTTGGCCCTAGTTTCCAATTTTAACACATGTCCATGGTGCATCCTTCAAGTGGTAGGTGGCAAATGATATAATAATGCAATGGAGTGGGGATCAGGGGAAACATCCAGTCCACATGTCAAGGTGCAAGGGTAGCTATAACAAGGGAAGCCCACACCTGGGTATGTAAGTGTAGGAGTGAGCAAATCGTGGTACATGAGTTACCACGGCCTTTGTTTTTCCACCCTTCTTCATATGCCTTTTGCCTTTTATTGATTTTTCTTCATAACTGCTTGGGTCTCTAGGGGTTGGAGAGGATGATATGTGAGATGTAGCAGTGAATACCCCCTTACGATGGGGCGGTTCATTGCCCACCAGGGGTTGGGAAATCATGGGTTCCTTAATGATAGAGGGGGTTCATCTAAGGCCCCATAGGAACCCAGGTGATGACCATGGTAAGGGGTAGAGCTCATGTTTGGCTTTTGCCCACATGCTAAATTTATATGTCCTGACCATCTTTTGCATTTTGTGGTACATTTCCTGTTGAGTGGCCAAATTAAGTTTTTTTTCTTTTTAGCTGCATCAACCTTCGGGGCATCGTTTCAGGCCCAACCCAAGGTGTGGACAAGGGGAGGGGGAGGCTAACCCTATGTGGACTGAGTGAACACATGTGGACCCAAATGGGAAAAATAGATGAATGGGGATAAAATGAGTGGAAGGGGAGTCATGTAGGTGAAATCGGGAAGCGGGACCACGCAACCAGAATAGGGATTTCCCATGTAGTGCCAACCCAAAAACCAAATGGTCAATGAAGGAGATCCCACGGGACTAGGATATAAGGGTAACCACAATACCGGGCAGTGGAGAAAAGAATACAAACCTAACCCACTCTTTCTGTTGAATCCTATTAATTATAAATATGTTCAATGCTTAGAGCAATTTATTTCAATTGTCACAGTTAGCTCCATATCTTTTCTAGACTAGCAATCACATCAGCATTAAAGTAAACTACAGATAGAACATAAACATAAATCGCAAAAGACAAGAGGACACAAGATGTGGCGCTAGCCAGGGACAAACCCCATTGTGGGGAAACCCTTGATCAATTCTTCTTATATGTTCTTCAATAGTTCAGCAAAGAGAGGGAGATAGTACATTTACAACAGAAGTCAACACTTTGACTTATCTAGATAAGAGCATAGATCATCTCTAAGAAGATGATACATGAGATCAGTTGAAGACATGTTGCTTCAATTAATTCTCCAAGGTGACTCCTTCACCTATAGTTGTGCTGTATTTCATCATCATGCTACACCTCACCGTGCTGCACCATGTTGCACCCATCATCACTATGTTGCATCTCATCACGCTTCATTAATCATGACTGTACTTATCACTGTACTGCATTATGTGCCATTGTTGCACCATGTTGCCATCATGACCTATGTGTTGGTTGCACCTTGCTTGCTTGTTGTCCCTTTCTTGCTTGTTGTCCCTAGCATGCTTGTTGTCCTTAGCATGCTTGTTGTTGCCTGCTAGTTGTCCCTTACATGTTAGCTGTAACATTGAATGCTTGGTGTATTTGTTGCTAAGTACCATACAACTGTTCCAATGTTAGTTAGCTATCCCTTGCATGCTGCTCTCCTTCGAAGACACATGCTCCGGCAGTTCCGGCTGTTCCCGACAGTTTCGGCTTTTCCGGCAATTCCGGCATTTTCGGCTTTTCCGACTTTTTTGGCAATTTCGGTAGTTCCAACAGTGCCGACAGTCCCAACTTTTCCAGCAGTTCCGGCTTTTTTGGCATTTCCAGCTTTTATGGCAGTTCCAGCTTTTCCAACAGTTCCGGCTTTTTCAGCTTTTCCGGCTTTTTTGGCAGTTCCATCTTTTCCGGCAGTTCCGTCTTTTTCGATAATTCTGGCTTTTTGGGCAGTTCCGGCTTTTCTGGTAGTTCTTGCTTTTCCAGCTTTTCCAACAGTTCTGGCTTTTCTAGCTTTTCTGACAGTTCCGGCTTTTCCGGTTGTTCCGACTTTTCAGCAATTCTAGCTTTTCCGGTAGTTTTGACTTTCTGCCCTCTAGATCAAGGCAACATTATTCCTTAGTATCTCTCCTCCTACTAAAACCCAAAGACAAGTAGAGAGAGGAAGAGATCCCAAGTGTGTTGAAATGACTTGAAGGCCACCTCTATTTATACTAAAACGTTGAGCACATGTGGGGTTTATTTGGTTGTTGGCCGACCTTGACGAATTCTCTTATAACGCAAATAAATTCATAACTCCATGAATATTTATTGAAATCGGATGATCTTTAGATCAATCATACACCTCTCGATGAGAGGGATCCAAGAAAAATATCAACTGCCATAAATAAGATGACCCACATGCAGTTTGGCCCTAGTTGCCAATTTTAACACTCCCTCTCAACTAGGGAGAACTCCATCCGTTGATCCATATGTCCGACTGTAATATCTCTGCCATCAGTGCCCTACACTGCTCTACTCTGCTTTGTTGAACCAGGAAGAAGAAGAATTGATCAAGAATGTTTCATACCATTCTCTACTGACCCGAAGTCAGTTTCATCTGAAGAGAGAGTGTCACATCACTCTTACTGACCCGAAGTCAGTTTTATTGATCCCAGATCAATATCACAAGAGAGTGTCTCAAACCACTCATACTGATCCCAGATCAGTTTCATTGATCCCAGATCAATGTCACAAGAGATGTCTCAAACCACTCATACTGATCCCAGATCAATGTCACAAAGAGAGTGTCTCAAACCACTCATATTGATCCCCGATCAGTTTCATTGATCCCAGATCAATGGAGGTCATCCTAGCATAGGGAGTACGGTAGAATATAGCGATGGCGTCCATCGATAGTAATACTATGGTCCTATCCTCATTTCCCTACTCATTGATTAGATGAGAGGTACTTCCCATGAGTCCCAGACTGCATGGGTAGGATGCCTCAACAGGAGAACTAATCATCCTGTCCACAGGAGAACGAATCATCCTGTCAGTGGATGCCACGGAGAACTAATCATCTTGGCCCACAGGAGAACTAATCATCCTGTTCCACAGTCGCCACGGAGAACAAATCATCCTGGCGAACAGGAGAACTAATCATCCTGTTCCATAGCTGCCACGAGAGAACTAATCATCCTATTCCACAGTTGCCACAGGAGAACTAATCATCCCATTCATAGCGCACCACCAAGGGAGGGTGAGTCACTCTGTGGTCATATGTTGCTCCAGTAAGTACCCCAAGCCCCCCAGAACTCCTAGAGCTCAATGCATGCAACATGCAGGACCCTTATAAGAAGGTCTCTCAACGACTCCAAGTTATTCGGGAAAGTCACAGATTTGACCTTTCCCCAGGGCTTTGACAAAATGCTTGCGACCTGTACATCACTCTCAATGTGATGGAGTCTCCATGCTCATCGACTTACCATATCGCATATAAGGCAGTATCTAATGTCTATCTAGTGGAGTAATCATCGAATACAGGATTCCTCAATAATCGAATCCCCCCTCTAGTTGTCACAGAGAATCACAGTGGTATTCATCATGTGTACAAACAGCTCACTTAAGAGCTTCTGCAACCATGCAACTTCACACGAGATCATACTCGTAGATATGTATTCGATCTCGGCAGTGTTTATAGCAACCGACTTTTACTTCCTACTCATCCATGATATCGAAGTAGAATCCAAAGAGAACCAGCACTGAGAAGTGCTCTAGTGATCCTCCACACCGCCTGCCCAGTCAGCATTCGAATAATCATGCAGTTTCATATTTCCAGCAGTGTATCTCAATCCATAAGAGAGTGTGCCCCAAAGATATCTCAGAAGATTCTTGGCACCAATCCAATGAGGCTCAACCAAATATGAGCTCACCATGCTAACTGCAAAACATATGTCCAGACAGAAGTTCACCAAGAACATCAACGCGAATGAGTTTATGAAACTCAGAGGCACTTTCCAAATCTGGTCCGACATCACTACCATAAAACTTCTGAAAGTTAAGATCCTCGAGGTAGTCACAGGCTTGCAGTTTATCATTCCACATCCGGAATCCAACTCCCTCTTACTTTTGCAAATGAGAGGGTCTGCACCTGTCAGAAATAGGTCGTCCTCATAAGGTGTCGGTATGAGGCGTCTATCATCCACAACCTTCGGGTAATGGTTTGGATCGGTTTCACTCCTAGTGAATCTCAGCTTCATCAGACAGCTATCAATCCTCTCATACTACACCAGGGGTGTTTTGCTTTAAGCCATAGAGGGGTTTCTTCCACCTGTATACATGAGATTCCCGATCATGAATCTCAAACTCCTCGGGTTGTTCCAAACCTATGGACCTATTGCATGAGGGGAATGGTCCCCTTATAATATTTTCATTCGGTACATCTCAGACATGTACCTTCATGCTCTACTTGAATTCAGACATCCCTATCACCATTTGACTCACATCAGGTAGGGCCCCATAGGTAGACCTTCGATATTATAGATGCGATATGTCAATGGACATGATCCCCAATGGACCATCTTGCAACTTGATAGAAATTGCCAACCCTGAACCCATGAGAAAAAGCATCTTTGAAAATTATATTTTTTAACACGTACCTTTCCATCGATGAATGCCACCCTAAAACCTTTGACTTCCATTTCCAAGATGGACACCAGGCTCTTCTTGCGATCAGGTACATAAAAGATATTCTGTAAATGAATCGAGTTACCCTTATTCAATTGATAGTTAACATTCCCTACACCCTTTCCTAGATAGGTGGCATCGGCTCCAAGTATAATCCCATAATTGTTTCCATCTCTACCAAATTAGAGAGTGCACCCATCTATCCGATGAAGTGCCTTGAAGCACTACAATCTATAAGCCAGGTTCCCAAAGAATCTGAAGGAGAGGGCCAATACAAGATAATGCTTCTTTATCTTATCAGAAACAAAATCTGATTCTTCATACCTGGGGTTCCTTGCTTTCTATGAAGAGTCGGCCATTTCCTTGATGACCTGCATTACCTGTCATTCCTTTGATCATTGAAGATGTCCCTGGAATGATTGTTATCATCATCAAGTGATGTGTCCTTGCCATTCAGACACTCCTTCGCGTAATGGCCGAACTAGTTATCTGCCTTTCGTTCCACCCTGAGATCCGGTCTTCCAATGAAATGATCTTTAGGTAGGCCATCTTCCGCTGCGCCATTCTGATAATATTCTCTGCTTCGACTTCACCCTTGGTGAATTTGAAGAGGGATAAAGAATCCACTAATCCTTTTGTCCTTTCCCAACTGTCTTCGGTGATTGCTCTTTCACTCTTGCTTGGGAATTGTCTTCTCCTCAGCTCTGATACCATGTCAATTTTAGGTATGTTCTATGCTTAGAGCAATTTATTTCAATTTTCATAGTTAGCTCCATATCTTTTCCAGATTAGCAATCACATCAGCATTAAAGTAAACTGCAGATAGAACAAAAACATAAATTGCAGAAGACAAGCCAAGACAAGAGGACACAAGATGTGGCCCTAGCTAGGGACAAACCCCAATGTGGGGAAACCCTTGATCAATTTTTCTTATATGTTCTTCAGTAGTTTAGCAGAGAGAGAGAGAGATAGTACGTTTACAACAAAAGTCAACACTTTGACTTATCTAGATAAGAGCATAGATCATCTAAGAAGATTATACATGAGATCAGTTGAAGACATGCTACTTCAACTAATTCTCCAGGGTGACTCCACCTATTGTTGTGCTGCATTTTGTCATCATGTTGCACCTCACCGCGCTGCACCATGCTGCACCCATCATCACTATGCTGCATCTCGTCATGCTTCATTTATCCTGACCTATGTGTTGGCTGCACCTTGTTGCCATCTTGACCTATGTGTTGGCTGCACCTTGCTTGCTTGTTGTCCCTAGCATGCTTGTTGTTGCGTGCTAGTTGTCCCTTGCATGCTAGTTGTAACATTCCATGCTTGGTGTATTTGTTGCTAAGTACCATACAATTGTCCCAATATTAGTTCGCTGTCCCTTGCATGCTGCTCTCCTTCGGACATAGATGCTCCGACTGTTTCGGCAGTTCCGGTTGTTCCTTGCAGTTCTGGCAGTTCTGGCTTTTCCGACAATTTCTGCAGTTCCGACATTTTTGGCTTTCCGACTTTTCCGGATTTTCTAGCTTTTCTGGCAGTTCTGGCTTTTTCGGCATTTCCAACTTTTCCTGCTTTTTTGGTAGTTCTGGCTTTTCCGGCTTTTTTGGAAGTTCCAACTTTTCTGGCATTTTCGGCTTTTTTGGCAGTTCCGGCTTTTTCGGCAGTTCCGACATTTTCGGTTTTCTGGCTTTTTTCGACATTTCTGGCTTTTTCGGCTTTTCTACCCTTTGGATCAGGGCAACGTTATTCCTTAGGATCTCTCTTACTAAAACCCAAAGACAAGTAGAGAGAGGAAGAGATCCCAAGTGTGTTGAAATGAGTTGAAGGCCACCTCTATTTATACTATAAAACATTGAGCACATGTGGGGTTTATTTGGTTGTTGGCTGACCTTGATGAATTGTCTTATAACACAAATAAATTCATAACTCTATGAATACTTATCGGAATCGGATGATCTTTAGATCAATCCTACAGTTCTCGATGAGAGGGATCCAAGAAAAATATTAGCTGCCATAAATAAGATGACCCACATGGAGTTTGGCCCTAATTGCCAATTTTAACACTATCGCTAATGCCATTGCCATCGATACCATCATCAACACTAACTGCTTCAACACCTGAGCTAACCGTTATAATGCGTTCATTGGAAGCCATCTTGGAAACGTTAAAAGGGCCACCCATAGCTAATACCAAGGAAGAGAAACCTCACCTTGAGGAATGAAACCCAGAGGAGCCTAAAGGTTTTGATTATAGACAACTGAAGGAAGATATTTCTAGGGAACTGCTAAAGATTAAACTCCCAAATTTTTTAGGAGGGTGAGCTGGAGAACGTGCTGAAGCATAGCTGGAAGGAATGACAAGATATTTTGTGCAAGAGAATATTCCTCTACTTCCAAAACAAAGATCACTATATTTCAGCTCAAGGAAAGTGCTTTTATTTGGTGGGGAAATCTAGAAAAGCAATTACATCTCACATTAGACAACGTTCCCTGGGAGTTATTCGAGGAAAGATTTTGTGTAAAATACTTACCACCTCACTTTAAAAAGCAGCAAGCAGAAACTTTTCACATGTTAGCCCAAGGTAACAAAACAGTAGAAGAATATGAGATGAGGTTTATGGAACTCGTAAAATGCGTTCCTTATCTAGATTCTAATGAAAGTCAAGCTGAGCGTTTCGTATATGGGTTAAATACCCGAATTGAGGCCATGGTTAGAATGTGGAAGTCTTCATCAGTAGCAGAGGCAGTTGAATTTGCTGTTATGCAAAGTAACATCTGGGGATAAAAAGGGATGTCAGGCCGACAAGACCCCCTCAACCAGGATTCAGGGTAGATGCTTGAAACTTCTTCAAAGGGAGTAGTTCGAGACCACCTCCTTACAATAATAGATTTACCCCAAGAGGAGTAGGAGCAAGAGCTCCCATGAGTGTTAATACTATAGTCACTGAATTATCAAACACAAGGCAGTGGAACTCTCAAGCAACTTCTAATAGAGGAAGAAGCACAAGAGGAAGTAGTGCAAAAGGACAGAGCTCCTTCTCTAGAAACTCACAATCTGACATAAGGAAATCACCTCAGGTTAATTGTTGGGGATGTGGAGGACCACATTTCAACGTAATTGTTCGAAAGTCTCATCAAGTATAATGCATAGAGCAGGAAAAGTGCCATCATCAAATACCCAATGTAATGATAGAATCCATGTAGTAGTCAACGACAAGTAGGCAGAACATTAGTCCACTGTAGCGAAATCTTCAGGTACTACTAACAGTATAGAACTCAAAATTTTATTTGATACTGGTGCGACTAATAGTTTCGTTTCGTCATATGCATTAAATAAGTGTGGGTTGGCGCCCTACAAGCAAAATGATTTTAGACAGGTGGAAATGGCTTCAGGTGAGCTTCAATCCGTAGATTTAAGTGATGAGGAATGCAAAATTGATCTAGGGATCTGTTTGATAAAGTTAAAAGTATATGTCATAGCCCTGGGAACTTATGACCACGTCATAGGGATGGATTGGTTAGAAGCTCATCAAGCTTGGGTAGACTGTTATGGTAAAATAATTCTTTGTATAAATGATGGAGACTCGATCCAAATCCAAGGTATTAAGAGGAAGGCATCTTTACCCTTTATCTCAGCAATGCAAATGAAGCATTGCTTAAGAAAAGGATGTCGAATATATGCACTTCAAGAAGTAAGCAAAGTTAAAGGACCTTCCTTAAAGCAATATCTAGTGTTATCTGAATTTTTGAAGGAACTACTAGGATTACCACCTAAAAGGGAGCTAGCTTGATCTTACAATAGAATTGAAATCTGGTACAAAACCAATCTCTAAAACACCCTACAGAATGACAACTCTTGAACTTCAAGAGTTACAAATCCAGCTGAAGGAACTATTGGATATAGGACGCATTCGACCTAATACCTTGTCTTGGGGTCAATGTTATCAAAATCGTACCAGTGATCGAACCGAAAAACCTTGTGGACCAGGAATCGGTCAGAATCGCACTGGAACCGGTAAAAAACAGGAAAAAACCAGTTTACCAAAAACACATAAAATATTCATATTTTAAAGTAAAACATATATATTCATGTGCATCCATATGAATTCAAACCATTTTTACATAGATATGCAAAAGTTCTCATTTACACAGCATGTAAGGGTGCACATAACCAAAATAACATCGAGTGCAATCCATCTTTGAATTGAAAAAACATCAACAAATAGGCTCTAGATGGCCACTAGCATCCAAAAAAAATCATGCTACAACAAACGCCTACATATCATCAAAATCATTGCCCTATATTTGGGTCTTCGTCATCAATATAGCCATTTAGTTATTAAATTAAGATAGAAAAAATGTAGCATGTCATGTCAAGATATTGTTTGAGTGATGGGTGCATTTTTAGTAGAGTCATGATAGAGGAGTTTGACAACCAATGCCAGTAACATCAAAGTACATACATACCCTCGTACATGAAAAAATTCAATGGAAACGTTGCAATCCCCCCCAATCCTGAAATCTTGAAAAACTGTTAAGTCTGCTGGATTTTGAGTGAAATCTAAAATTCTACTTTCTCCATATGAAATCCAATGAGGTTTGAACCACTCTCAAACATCCTGAGTCATTTCATGGTAATGTTAAAAATTTAAGTAAAATGATGAAAATGAAAGATAAAGGAGAATGTCACTTTTACCTTAAGAATTTAACATTACCATGAATTGCATAGCAATACTAGGGCCATAGACTTGATTATTAGGCTGAGGGCCACAAGCTTGAATATCAGGCTAGCCTAGGAGAGAATTAGAAGTGGGTCAAACAAAAATGAAAAAAAGACAATTTTCTATGTTGGCCTGGATAGGTACACGAAACCGAACCTGAACCGACCGGTTCGGAGGCCTGGTTCGGACCGACCGGTTCCATTAGTTCCGATCCGATTCTAATAACACTGCTTGGGGTGCACCTGTAATTTTTGTCAAGAAGAAGGATGGTTCTTTAGAATTATGCATAGACTATCGATATTTAAATTGAGCTACAATAAAGAATCGATATCCAATGCCTCGAATTGATGACCTCTTCAATCAAATAAAATGAGCTTCTGTCTTTTCAAAAATCAATCAAATAAAATGAGCTTCTGTCTTTTCAAAAATCGATCTACGATTAGGTTATCATCAATTAAGAATTAAGGAAAGCGATATCTCTAAAACTGCATTCCAAACATGTTTCAGGCATTATGAGTTTATAGTGGTACCATTTGGGTTGACCAATGCACCAACAATATTCATGAATCTTATGAACAATGTTTTCCGCAAATATCTCAACTACTTTGTATAGGTTTTCTCAGATAATATTCCCATCTACTCCAAAAATGAGAAGGAAAATGAAGAACATCTGCAGATAGTATTATCTTGCCTCAGAGAACATCCGTTATATGGAAAGCTATCCAAGTGTTCCTTATTTCAGAATAAGATTCATTACCTAGATCATATTATATCTGGTGAAGGGATCTTAGTAGACCTTAAGAAAGTAAAAGCAATCATGGAATGGCCGATACCAAAGAATGCACGTGAAGTGCGAAGTTTTATGGGTTTAACTGGATACTATCTAAAGTTTGTAGAAAGATTCTCCAAAATTGCAAAGCCTATCACAACCCTCCAACGTAAAGGAGTTAGGCATTAATGGACTGAGGAATGTCATAGAGCATTCTCTGAATTTAAAAGATTATTAACTAGTGCACCAATCTTGTGAGTACCTGATATGGACAAAGATTTTACTGTGTGCTGATACATCCAAGCAAGGATTAGATATAGTATTAATGCAGGACAGAGGAGTAATAGCGTATGCCTCAAGGAAGTTAAAGCCTCTTGTAGAACTCTACACCGTGCACGATTTAGAGTTAGCCACTGTAGTGCTAGCTTTAAAGATATGGAGACACTATCTAGTAGGGAGAAGTTTTATGCTCAAAAGCGACCACCAAAGTTTACAATATTTGTTTACGCAAAGAGACTTGAATGCTACGTGAAGACGATGGAGTGAATTCTTAAGTGAGTATGACTTTGGAATTTCATACATAAAAGGAAAAGAGAATGTAGTGGTCGATGCTTTAAGTAGAAGACCACAAATATTTTCCCTCATATTTATCAAGGTAGACTTGAGGGAGCGAGTACTAGAACATCCCTGGAGAGACGATTGGTATTTAAAAGTGAGATCCGGGCTTGATAGTAAAAATCCAAAAGAACCTAAGTTTGAAGGATGTGAACTAGAAGATGATGAAATTTTGCGATTCCATGGAAGGATGTACATACTTGATAGCGGGGATCTCCGAAATATCATCCTTAGGGAAGCCCATAGAGCATTGTATTGTGCACATCCTAGTGAAAAGAAAAAGTATGCCGATACAAAGAAACTCTTCTTTTGGGTAGACATGAAACGCTATATTGTCCAATTCGTTGCAAAATGTCCCAAATGTCAGCAAGTGAAGGTTGACGATTGTCATCCTGCAAGAATCCTGCAACCTTATGATTCCTATGACCAAATGGGAGATAATTTCTATGGATTTTATCATCGGGCTACTTCTTACTCCACAAAAACATAATGCCATTCTGGTTGTGGTGGATAAATTAACGAAAAACGCCCATTCCCGTAAGAAATACTTATGAAGTTGCTGTCATAGGTTGGGTATGTATAAATGAAATTATCAGATTTCACGGAATACCTAAACAGATAATATCAGATAGAGATTCACGATTTACTTCAAGATTCTGGATTTGTATGCAATCAGTGTTAGGAACTCAACTAAATTTAAGTACAACTTATGATCTTGAGACTGATGGACAGACAAAAAGGGTGAACCAGTTACTAGAAGATATGCTAAGAATGTACGTTATGGATCAACAAAAAAAGTACTTGCCCTTAGTTGAATTTGCATACAATAAAAGCTACCAGAGTTCAATCGGGATGCCTCCATTTGAAGCCTTGTACAATAGACCTCGCAGAACACTGTTAAGTTGGGACATGGTAGAAGATCAAGTGATAGTGGGGCCAAAATTAATTCAAGAGATATAGGAATAGGTAAAACAAATTAGACAACGATTGAAAGAGGCATAAGATAGACAAAAGAGTCATGATGATGCTCATAGGACAGATAGGAATTATGAAGTAGGGGATCAAGTTTTCATCCACATCAGACTAAACAAAAACAACATTTGGTTTGGAAAATGAACAAAGTTGTCACCCCGATTTATTGGGCCATTAAAAATTCTGGAAAAAGTTGGACCTGTCGCCTATCGTCTTGCACTGCCACCCCACTTGCATAAAGTTCACAATGTTTTTCATGTATTAAGACATTATATAGCTGACAAATCTCATAACTTTCAATGTAAGGAATTGCAAGTATCGGACGAGGGAACCATTTCGGTCGAACCATTATGTATACTGCAATGTAGGGTTCGACAACTTAGGAACCGCCTAATAGACCAAGTTAAGGTCTAGTGGGACAAGTATAGCTTTGGATCGACTACCTAGGAAGATACAAAGACCTTATGTCAAAGATACCCCAATTTGTGTTGATTTTGAAGAACTCAAAACCTTATTTTGTATATGTTTACTTTATTTTGAGTTGGATACTTAAAATTATTATTTTGGAATTATCACTTGTAAAAATGAATTTTCATGGTGTTGGAACATGGTATATGTTATTTGCTTAACTCTGCTGGTACGTGGACACCAATATGAAATATGTAATTTAATTAACATTTCTAGAATATGGATACCAATATAAAGTTTAGTATGTGATTAATCTTGCTATGAAATCCAAATTATGAATTATGATATAGATGAGATGGAAATACAAGAATGCATACATTTTAATGTGAAAGCTAACTTACAAATATATGGGTTGAACATGGCCAAGTACGTTATGTGAAAACAAAGATCAATCTTGTAGATAGCAACATATGTGAAATACACAAAAAATGTTATTTAAATACAAATTATTTTGAATATATTGATGCATATGTTATAATGTGTGGACAAGTGTTTAGATTGCAGATAATATCGTTACCAAACTGACCAGCTGATGACAAAATTCCAAGAACAATTAAGGCTCAATGAGATTTCATGATAGGGTGTTGACCCTGGTCCTACTAGGAGGGGTGGAGGTATTGCCCACCATTTATCATCTAAAACTTGGAGTCATGGGAGGGCTGTGTGAGTCACGTTCCCCTAGATGTGTAATGATGACTGCCAGATGCTTATTAGGAAATCAGGTCGATATAATCAACAGTGTCATCTTTAGGGTCTATGAATGGTTAGGTCAGTATAACTGATGCCATGGTATATTCTAGTAGAGGACGAATAGGATGAGAGTGGAAGAAATTAGGAAGAATAGGATGTTTATAGAATAGCTTGGGAGCTGGCAGAGTATGACTATTAAAATTGTAAAACCATAAATGTTCAAAACACAAATTCTACATAATTATACTAATCGCTAAATAACTACTGATATATTACATAAACCTTAACTTCGGGACGAAGTTTTTCGGTAGGAGGGGTATAATATAATCTCCCATCAAATTATAGGGAACATTGGAATATTAGCAAGCATACGAGGCATGCATATGATAGCTACATATGCATGAACCACATGTATTGCACTAGTATACATACTGGCTAATATGGAAAATGTTTAAGTTTAGGTTGATGAATTGATTATCGAAATAAATTCTTAAACTCACTAGAATATAATAAAATTTTATCAAGTAGGACTTTGTATGTATACCACTCTTATATATATATATATTATATATATATATATATATATATATATATATCCTTTAAATCAAAACACATATAAATGAATTAAATTATTAAATTAATTAACTTTATTAAAATAATAAATAAATATGAATTAAATTAAATATTTTAAAATAAAATATAAAATTAAATAAACTTTAAGAAAAAAGAATTAAATTAAAAACATTATAAATATGAATTAGGATACATTACAAAACTCTGTTTATATTCAATATAATGAGATTGCCTCTTGAGTACGATGGGAAAATGGATGACCAAGCTGCACCTCCACGTGCTGGAAGGTAAAGGAGACAACAAACCCGGGGAAAGATGGAGACTGTGGTATGGAAGGTATAAGGAGAAGGATAATGCACAAAGACGGGGAATTACAAAGGCAAGAGAGAAACTCCCAAGAGAGCCACAAAGAGAGACATTGAGCTTGATTGTTCTTGGAATTTTGGGCACGAAGGCCAAAAGATTTATCTTTGGATTTGGGGACCATACAAGTAGACCCCAGATACGCTGGGAGGTAAGAGGGCGGTTTGGTAATTGCAATAGCGGGAATATCCACAGTGAAAATTACATTCAATTGATTTTAGGTATTCTTCTACAATTTCTATTAACAAATTCCAGTTATTGTCTGATTTCAATTTCACATTAGAAATTCACAAATTGTGTGGTTAAAATTTGGGCACTAAAATTTGGGATATATCTTTCTAAAGATTTCAGACTTGCAATTTGTGGAATGCATTTTGATGTGTGAAATATTTTCACTATCTCTCTTGGAGCTTCTATTTTGCAAATGTGGTGGATGGATATACCCTCTTGTCATGTAAGTGCTCTTTTTATGCAAACTTCTTGATAATTTTCATCTAATGTATGGAACGCCATACTTTGATTTAGCTTGTGCCCTAAAATTTAATGTGAATTTATGAAACTCTTGTAATCTTGGCTTGTTGCATATGCTATTCATCTTGGCAAGGAGAACAAATTTTCCTAGGGGTTGGTTGTGCACCTTTTACATTGAAACTCCATCAAATTTTTTCCATCGAAGTATAAAAGTCTAAAGTTGTCGTGTACCTGCATCCATTAGTAGTGAAGAGGTTCCTGAATCTTGATCATTTTGACTCCATTCTTCCCAATAGCCAGGCACTGGTCCTAGATCCTTAGCGTTCACATTAACTTAATGAAATATGATTCTTTCACCTCTTTTCTTCGTCCCCTAAGGATAAGGAGATTTTCTAGGGCTTGATGCGAAATTTTAGGGAGGAATAATTTTAAGATTTCTTCCTGACAAGTTTTTTCATTTATATCTCCTCTAAGCATCCTCCAGTTTTGAATGAATTCCGACGGTGGAATTTCTAATAAATTGATGCCCTAGCTATCACACCAAGAGGGAACCCTTCACGCTGCTTTGATTTGGGGATTTCTTGAAGGTTTGCACTTTGTAGTTCATCATTCAAAACCTTTTCTCTTAACTATAGGTGATCATTGGATGAGCCTTTACCACGGTATATCTCTCAACCCTCAGTCTCTTATAGTATTTCTCTCAAAGGGTTTTTCGTGGAAAGTCATCCTAGCTTCTCTGAAAACTCACACTTTAATTGAATCTTTCCATTGAATGAGCCATCCTTGCCTCACTTTGAACCCTAGTATAAACACATCAATCATAAGTGAGGGATTTTGAAAGTTTTGATCTTAGGCATTCATCATTTTTGAATATTCCTAAGCCCGAGGTCCTCCTTCCCTTTAGCGTTTCTTGGAGAGCCCTTCCTTTGCTTCTAAGACACATAACCTATTGTCTGAGCCTCTCTCGTGTTAGAATGGTCTTTGGAGGCTAGACATGGAGATGTTAGAATGGTCTTTGATAAAGTCCTATACCCCCTCATTTATGGAGATGGGTCATCTCTGAGGGCTTGTGCCCCCAAACTTTGGTACATGTGGCATGAAAAGCCTATCTTTGTATATTTTAGATTATTTAATTAGTGAATATGCCCTTTTGCCCCTCCATAGGCTAGATTAGGGGTTTAGTAAAGGAAGTTGAGCATCTCCTTTATAAATAGAGGTGCACTTCCTCTCATTTTTCATGGTTGGATTGGGGGAGAAATTCCTTAGTAAGCCAGAAATTTTATCTTGTTTCTTAATTTTGGCTATGGAGAAATAAGTAGAGTGATCTCTTAGAGAGTTTTTGTTGATGTGGATGGTTCTCTCTTTTTTATGAATATTGCTATAGATTTGAATGGATGCATGTGTTGTAGAATGTAACTAGGTCTGGTCTTTGTAATTGCTTGTAATTATGAATTTATGAAGAAGACAAAGATAATAAAATGTACTTTGTAATACTTGCATCATGGGTTTCATGAGCAAGAAGTTTTTTTATTATAGGTCAAAGACTTCTTCTTGATGTCTTTAGGAGTTTGTCGTCTTCTCATAAATATAATTAAGAAAGTCATGTTACACATGTGAAAGACATGTCATTTATGTAAAAGTTGCACTTTAAGACATTGTCACTATCTCTCTTGAAGTCGGCCAGCAAACTGTATGAGACATTCATGTCGGCTCACCTCAAATAGACAACTATTTGGTTGGACATGTCGACTCATTTATGGAGGACAAACTACTATAAATACCCAACTAAGATTTTCGCATAAAGATAGGTTCATGATTCGATATCTCTGAAATTTCGGATGGGTAATTACAATGAATAAACTTTGCAGATCTGGGTCTTTCGGTGGAGAAAACAGGCTTGAATTTTCTTTTGAAGTTTCAGTGATGAGATATAGAGAATAGTTCAGTGACATCTCTGTGTTTTTGTATGGGTATTATTAGAGATAAAAGTCAGATTTGTGACACAATAAGATAGCTCAGATTAGACCTGCTGACCCTGCTGCCTACACCCACCTACAAGTCAGTAAGAAAAGCCTTCAACCCCACAAGGTGGTGGCAGGGAACTCAGAGAAGGGGTTGTCAAACTAATCCCGACTCTCTCCATTTGAGCTATCTCGTAGGTTAGCTGAGGGGGGTGGTCCCTAATGAAAAGTTAAGTTAAAAAAAAGATGTGAGTTTCTAAGAGAATTTGTTAGAGTTAAATAGATTATTTCTCTAAAATTTATAAGCAAAACTGATATGAGCAATAACCATCAATACATAAGATAAACATGAAATACATAAACAACCAGTGCCTTCAAAGTATTGTTGTTTAAGAAATGAAATTGTATTTGCTTAAAATGAAGTGAAATGCTTTCAAATGGAAAGCCAAAATAACCCTGAAAAGTGAAACAATAAATTGTTAGCACAAGATATTATAAATGCTTTTAAGATGAATAAGTCTACAAATCAAAGCATGGAAACTATCTTGCTCAAAAAAATACCATTAGAAATCTACTTGTGAGAAAGAGATGATAAAAAGAACTCAAATACTAGACCAGGTTGACAACATGCAATCAAGCTTACAACCCCAAAATAATAGTACTCTAAAAGTGAAATCAACCATTGATGACAATATTCAATTAAACCAAAAGATAAACCAATTTCAAAGTACAAGAAAATTAAAATTTATTGCAAAATTAAAAGGGATTGCAATGCTTGCATCCAAAGTGCCTTTTGAAATAAGATTTGAATTTGAGATTTTAAACCATCAAGATAGCAAGAAATTTAAGAACTTTGCAAACAAAACAAATGTGATGGAATGTTGTTCTTGGTTTATTTTATTAATTAGTGCTAAGGCAAAGTTACAATTGAACTCTAGTCCTTAGACTTCAGCCTCACCCAAATATTTTCATCTCACAATGAGGAGTCAATAGAGGTAGAGGGTCCTTAAAAGTCTATTCAACCAACTTAAGTTGGATGTAAGTTTTAGTGAGGCTTGGGGCCTTTCTATACTAAAATGCCTAGATGAAATGCAAATTGTGTTAATTCCCCAAATTAAAGTAATGCTTTAAAGCGAAAGAGTTTGCAAAACTTGAGAGGCTAGAATGTAAATAAGCTCATATGTGTTTGCACCATTGAATGAGAAATAAACAAGTAAAATAGAGTATATTTATTTTTAGCTACAATTGTTTCAAATAAATGATAGTGCTCCAATAGTTTTCATGACATATAACATAAATTGACCAAGTAGTGAATCATATACTTGAAAAAATTATGAAACAATTAAAACTTGCCAAAGTATGAAGTGTTTACACATAAGATGAAATTTTCTCAAGTTTACAATTTGGAAGCGTATGCACGTGGAAATTGAAATACAAGACTAGTAAAAATTTGCACGCGGAGTGAAATGTGTTGATTTTAAGCATGCACAATATGAAATTAAAAGCTAGAAAACTAAGAAAAACTAGAAGCAAGATTAGGCCAATCACAAGAATCCCTCCTCTAAATGAGGAAGGGGGATGCCATGGGAAAAATCCCAAGTTTCCTCTAACAATTTTTTTTTTATTACTTTTTATTAGCGCTTAAAGCAGGTAAAAATGCCTCTAAGAGCGCAACCCACAATACGAGAGAGATCTTTACAAAGATGAGACTCTAACAAAGCTGGATTCTCTCCCCAAAAAATATAACAACAACAAACTTGAAGATGGAAAAAACTCTCCAAAAGAGATTCACAAGGCTCAAAAGGTCCATGGCCTAGATGAGTTTGCAACTCTCTCCCAAGTGCTTATGGCCTCCCTAGAAATCAGTCTTTGGATAGCGTCATGGGGATCTTGCATACATACGAGTGAGTAGTTTTCCAATGCTTCTCCTCAAGCTCCTTGCTGCCCAATGCTCAGGCCTATGGGCTGCAAAACACAAAAAAAAGCCAATTGTTATTGTGAAATTAGGAAAAAGAAACCAAAACTAAACTTTGAATTTAATTTACAAAGTACTGGCTCAAGTAATGGGAGTGAATCCCCATACTTGCCTAGCTTTGGAAATGACTCTTGAATAGGAGATATAATTTTGAAAGAACTAGAATCAAAGAAGTATTTTGTATTTAAATGGATGATCAAGTATCTATAGAGTAAGAAAACTTCTTTTAGGAATTTTTTTTTTTTTAAAATTTCAATAAATGGGAAATGGCGCACCATGCATTTATGTAATTATTTCTTTTTTAATTAAAACTAAAACAAAATCATATTTAGTATATTAGTAATACACTACCAATATAGTGCTTTTAATATTCTTGATATTATATTATTAATATTCTGATATATTAACAACGTATCTTAAATGGAATAATATTAAGATAATATTGATGATGCATTAATAACTTTTAAACTATTCATGCATTTATATATTAAAGTCAGAGCGTATAAAGCAGTGTACTTGTACATCTCTCTAAAAGCTTCTCCCTCAGATCTACCATGTCATCTTCACTTGTATGAATTCTGTCAATGTATGGATTCTTTCTCAACTGGAAAGTGATGATAAATTTATATGTTTGGAAAGGCAAATAAGGAGGAGGTACATGCTCGTATGGAGGATCTGTATACACCCAAATTTGGCTCTATGTTGATTCGGCAGTTTCCTTTTGATTCCATAACACTGATAAATGAAAAACTATAAAAGAGAACATAGTGTTTTCTTGCTTGGTAAGATGGAAACAGCATTTTGACGCCCTTAACATTTCCCAGGCATTTCTGTACCATTTCCACACTGGAAAACAGTGTTAAAAATCAGAGATATCTCGTGGTCTTTTCACCTTCCCAGTCATATCAGCTGTAAAAATTGCGATATTTTGAGGCCTGTGGGTATGCAAATTTTGTGATATATCATCAAAATATGGCTGGGGCAGAGGATTTTTGAAATTTTTTGCAACTGGTGATTGAGGGCAAAGGGCTTACTCACTGTTACCTTCACCTGTAAAAAGGGGTTGTCAGATTTTAAATAAATGAAAAAAAAGAGTATTTTAATATATTTGTTTTTTGAAAGTTTGCTGATATTTTCCCTGGTATTTCTGATAAGCTTCTTTCTGGACCCTCGGCCATATATTCGCTGACACAATATTTGTAACATTGCTGGAAAGGTTTAAGATCTACTTTTTCCAGTGTTACGGTTTACCAGGCCATTACATACTCTAAAGCACAGTGATGAGGTTGCCCAGGATGATTGTCGTTTGATGAAGCAAGCATTAGAAGGCAATGATGTTTTCCTCGCATTTTTGTTGCTTCAGTTATGAACACCTTAAAAATATTTTGATATCAAATAATGAAAAGAAAGTACAGATATCAAAATTAAAGTCAGTCATCCTTTAAAAACTCATGACGGAGTTAGAGACTTTGTACTCCAAGATTTCGTTACAATATAGTCACTTTTATAAGCTTGAGACATAGTTGATAGCTTGTACTCCACTATTTCATTATATGCACAGTTAATATTTGCCAACAGAGCGGTGAATGCTATGATTAACTCCATATTCTAACTAATAAAAGAGCTGTGAAATTTGAAGCAGATTCAGAGACAGCTACCTCAACAAATTCTCTTGCAGCAGCAGATTTCAACTCAGAACCTAACAATCCAGCAACAGCAATTTGAGAAGGCAAGGCGAAAGCAACCTTTAACCCCTCGCGGTGGTGGCAGAAAACTGATGGTTGACGTCAAAATCGAAAATAATAATGATTCAGCAATGGATTGCAAAGTGGCAGCTCCTGCTCCATTGGTTGCTCAGCATCATGCACAGTGGCAACAACAGCAATCAATTCTGGGGTCTCACCATACACAGCCCCTACCTCCATATAAGCATCATTCTTCACTGCAACATCCTCAAATTCAGCAACAGTAAGGGAATTGTATTGGAATAATATTTATTAAGTGTCTCTACATAAATTTGATCCTCTACATAAATATGTACTGAGCTGAGATTGTTTTGTATCTGACATTTACTGCTGCAGGGGACTGTTCTCACGGGACACTGCTCAAATCAGACCACCGCCTGTTAAGGTTGAAGGCTTTGAGGAATTGATGGGTAGTCCTCTGAGCAATGTGAAACAGGAACCCGAAGATGACATAAGCCGCACATTGACCTCTCCAAGGAAATGATAAAAGGATTGTGTGCATTGCAAATTGTATATACTATATCGTGTTGTTGTTAGGCCAACAACCCAGTTTTCCCATTGCACAGGGATTTTAGTGCATCGTAATTATTTAAATCATTATGGAAATCCTTCTGAGATTTCTTTGTTTGGAGATTTGATGTTGAATGACTCTACCATTCAACAGTTCTTAGTGAAATTTGTCTACTTCATGCTCCTAGCCTGAATACTATTTATGATCGAGAAGCTTCACATTTAATAGTATGTATAATGACAAATTTCTTCCTGTTTACATCCGTTAACTTCACGCACTTAGGACTCGGAAGGTCTCTAATACTCCTTTGGTGTGTATCATGACAAATATTTTGCCTATCGTTTTCAGCAATTCTCCTAATATTTACTATTCCCTCCGTTTGTTCAATTCAAGTTTTGCTTGCTGCATCTGCTGCCTTTGAACTAACCTCCTCATGCCCCTGCAAAGACAGTATGGAAAAATTTAATGGACATAGATATCTAAGAAACTATTAAAAAAAAATATTCTGGTTGTCTTTAGGACCTTTTACCTCACAGATGCCAAATGACGTTCAGTTAAAATTGACCAAAAATAGTACTAATTTTAATAGGCAGTATAAATTTCAAGTTCTGAAAAGCTGGATGCCACAACTAATTAAAATGACTTGTAACAGTACAGGCACTTGAATCCAACCCATTGGGGCCATAATTTCATTTAATCCTGTCAGTTTAGCTCTAAGAAGTCTTGAAACAACTGAGGGAAAGTGAAATCTACTTCACTTAAAAGATGTCTACGAAGCAGTTGCAGGCTTGGCTAATCTTTGTGAAGCAGTCCATCTTGGCAACATATCAATTCTATCTTTGCCAATGGATATATGTGTTGCCTATAAGTTTTGTCAAAGGATGTGAGGAAATAACCCGTCTCTGGAAAGATTTGCAGTAATGTTTTTGATATCTAATATAATCATGGTTAATAGTTGGACCTTCGTTGCTTGTCCTGTATTTCAGATTGTCTAAGCACATGATAATAAGTGCTATTAAGTAGATTAAATGTTCTTTAACCTGATAAGATATTGTCATCCTTCTGCAAATAAACTTTACCTATCATACTTCGTATTCTTGGATACCCAGTGAAAGGTCATCTCGATGATATTTAAGGATGGACTTAATTCTTAGGTGGTGCTCAGGTCTGGGTTTGGCTATAATGTTTGTTTTTGGTTGAGTAGCTTGTGGGTATGTAACAAAACCACGCTGGGATTGGATGCTTGGAGAGTACATCAGTGTTAGTGTTTGTACCAGTACACACGGAAACTATCTACTAGTCAAAACACATCAGGGGATACAAAGAGAGATTGCTCTCTAAAATCACCCTATCACATTTTATTCTTCTGCATCTACTTGTTTTCTAAACTCCATTGTAGTTCACTTCTAATGTTGGCCATCCTTGTGTGCTTTCAATACTGATTTCCACTTTTTATCCATGTGTTGTCACTAATGAATCACCAAAAACCAAAACCCTACAACATATTCGTTGTACTTCATAAAAAGGTGTTTGAATTACTGATAATACCTATAGGAGTATTGAGGAGTAATGAATATGAAACATGAGTAGACTAGGTATCAAATGCTTCTAAAAAAACGTTATTAATGAGAAACTGAGATAAAATCTATTTTAGTACTCTCGGAGTCTCAACAAAAATCAATAAAATACTCGGCAATTTCAGCTGCATGTTTATGGCAGTAAACCAAATTTTTGATATTGTTGAAAAATTAGGAAATCAGGTTTAGAATACAAATATCAATACGAACACTTTACTTTTAGTACATTGTAGTAACTTTACCATTAAAGCTAAAAACATAAATCCCTTGAAAACGTTAAAGCAGTATATGTAACAGGTCTCTCCGAGAACAAGTAATATAATAATATTAAAGCTAAAAACATAAACCCTTTGAAAACATTGAAGCTGTATATGTAACAGGCATTACAGAGAATAAGTAATATAATTTGAAACAAATAGGGATTAAGTAATATCATTTTAAATAAATAACAGTAGAGGTCACTAAAGCATAAGTAAGATTTAAAAAATGCATGAATATCTAATTATTTAAAGAAAGACACAACATTTCAGTGATAAAATAAAATATTGTACGCTTGTTTATTTATTTTTAAAGAAAGACACAACATTTCAGTGATAAAATAAAATATTGTACGCTTGTTTATTTATTCTTTAAATTTTTGATAAGAATGTATTTTAGACATTCTATTTTATAAGGATAGAAATTTATTAGTCTAATTGGGGATGCACATTTGTTTCCCACTAGTATGAAAACTCTCATGTACCGGACATTGTTTTTTTTTACTTATTTACTATTTTAACAATTGCTTGGCTTACTTTCATATCATTTCATTTCATGCCTATTTCTTTATTGTTTTGTTTTTTTTAACTTTATGCTTTTCATTTGTAACTTTATGCTTTTCAATTTCCAATTTATGTTGGGAAATTCATTTTTCATTTTTACCCTCCATTCAATTCAGATTACGTTACAATTTTTTATTCCAAGGTGTTTAAATTTATTATAAAATGGTATTGGATTTTAAATATAATTTTAAAAAGTAATGATAATAAATAAAGATATAAATAAGAAACAATATTGAAAAAAGTTAATATATTTGATAATTTTCAATATAGGTTTTTAACCCAAACAAAATGGCTTTTTAAGATCTTATATATAATTGATTCATATGTAATAAAAAAATATATTTTATTTATTGTAAATATCAAATTAATATATACAACTTGAGTGGGTCTAATGGTTACGAGCATGTGTTTCCTCTTAAGAAGTTATAGGTTCAAAACTAAAGGGGGAAGATAATGTATGCCTTCGTAGGCTTAGCAGTCAAAACCGCTATACGGAGGTGGGTCCCTTGTCCCACAAATAAGGGTTCCATACACCAATTTGGTGTCTGGCTTGGCTGTGACCTTAAAATTGGATAATGATAATACAGTTATATTTCCAAGAGAATGAATAATTCATATTTTTGTTTTATACAAATATGAAGGTGGGTAACTAATTGTGGAATTGGCTATTAAGTATAGATAACAATCTATTAGCAATGAACCAAGATGCATTCCATGCTTTGAATAAAGTGTGGAGGTACATGCACACTTAGGACTTTATCAAGATTCACTTGGAACATCATTTGGCCTTCTTCTATACATTTTTAGGGTTTCATATGACAACCTTTTTTTTTTGGTATTTTGGTTTTTGTTTAACTACAAGACCCCTTCCCTATTGTTTGGGATTTTCACCTAAAATTGACATTTTTCTATTTCTAGCAAGTTTATTTTTAGTTGGGGTGGCACCTAGGATGATATGTCATAGCGACTGGGTATTGGCATGGTGATTTCCTCCATTCATTCACATAACTACTAATGTGTAGTCTCTTCCTTATTTTAGGAGCCTACCTTATCCACAACCTTATCTACTCATCTACCAACCTCATCCTTTTAACTCTTAGCCTTAATTTTGGAGATTCCTTGTTTTTTTTGAATTAAGAGTTGCATGAGGGAGCCTACACTCTAGTTCTAATTTATTTTTGACTCCACTTATATTAAGTTAACTCTATTTTAGACTCACCATATTTTAGGGTCTCTTACTCTAATTTCAGAGTAGTAGCTAATTAGGGAAGATGTTATGAACACATCTATTGTAGTAGTAATAATAATAATAATTAAATAATTTAATTAATAATTATGAAAGGACAGGTCTCAAAAGACATGATTGTTCATGAAAGAGCACCCCACATAGATACGTATTTGGGGTCCTCATTTGTAACTCATACATTCATATATTATTATTTGATCATCAATGGATTACTTTATATTCGAAGTCTTCTAGAACATTTTACAATGAGCTAGTTTTGACAATCACATTTGGTTTTAGAGCTCCATTGACCAATGGTCAAAATTTCAATGTTGTTTGCAACTTCACTGTAGGGTTTTTTTAATAAACAAAGTGACTATTTTATATTATATTATAAAGTTGTAGAAACATGGCCAATACCCTTTACATTTAAGATTTCATCGTCCATATAAAAAAATTAGAGTAGCTATTTCTTATCATTCCTATTGCCACGAGCCTTTTTTTCTAACTTAGTACATTGACACTGTGCAAATATTTCGCAAAATTATCCCAATAGTAATTTATATCTACAAATCATAAATAGAAATCTTAGTTTTCTCCAGAGGGGCATAGGTCCATGTCAGGGTTTCATTCCGGTGGTACCTGCTTGTCAAGTGATGCAACAAACTCACCTTCTGCTTTGTTGCGCACTTCTCGCTGTAATTGTAACGAGCAAAGTTCGTATACGTAACAAGGAGATTCAAAATATTTGACATATAAAAGTATCCATCAAAGGATATGGTGTGTGTGTGTGTGTGTGAATACATAAGAGATATGAGACATTATGATTGTTACAAATGAGGCCTGCTTATTTACCTAGGCATGCGCCTCTTCATGAACGATCATGTCCCATTAGAGATGCGTCTTCGGTACTAATCACTAATTAATGATTACTATGATTGTTATTATTATTTATATTTACATTATTTTTATATAATTTTATTAATAACATTGCCTTCCTCTTTGAAAATCTTTGTTCTTAAAGCTTATTATTGACAAGGTGTGTCATTTGTTTCTTTGTCTTGTAAACTATTTGCATCTTTCGGTGTTCTTTGAGTTGTCATATTCATTGACACAAGATAAGATCCTTGGAGTGATAAATAAAATTGTAGAAATGAGAAGAGATTTGACCATCATAAATTAATCTTTTGTGGAACCTTGTGGTTACTAGAAACTTGTGATGAATTGTTATCACAGTATTGGATTGCGCAAACTTCAGTATTCTTCGGAACATAAGTTTGCTTACGTTCTGAGTGATACATGTATGCAGCTTGATTGAGATGCCTACTCTTGTGATTCAGATGGAAGTAAGGCACTGTTATGATCTGATCTCCCCTTAACCTCCTTGTTGCTATTTCTTGGTTTACTAGAGGTATTGATTCCTTTCAGGTACAAAAATCACTTGTTTAATTATTGGATCTTCATTTGATATTTTTGTTGTTTGAACTGCAACAACAGAATATGTCTTCACTTCGATTGGGTTTGAATTTGTCTAAACTATGAGATTAATGGGATCTGTGTTTGTTCTATTTTCTTCAACTTTCACTGTTATGTCTAAAGACTTCGATATTTTTTTCATGAGAAGTTCTAATTTGTTTTTTAATGATTTTTTATCATCTAAGTTTTCTAATTTGAGTGAGTAGACTTTAATTATGGTTTTTGAGATGTAAGCGTTCTACAATTTCTAATTCATCAACCTTATTTTCAATGTTTAAACTTTTCATCTTTTCAATTTATGATTTGTTCTAATACTCTTTGATTAAGGTATTTTAAGCGCAAATTTGCACAAAATGAATACAAAGTGAATAAGGTATTTTAAGCACAAATTTGCGCAAAATGAATACGAAGTGAATATTATCATTTTGACCAAGTCTTTATGCTTGTCCATGTTCTATATAGACACACTGAACATGATGTTGACCATATAGAAAGCACCAATGAGAATCAACATGTTATTAAAGAATATCATTTTTATATCAGCCATGATTGTACACATGATACACATTTTATACAACATTGCTTTGATAAGATTTATGATTCATTGAAAGATCTTGGAATAAAATTCAATGAGCATTCGATATGGTGAGATGGATGCATAGGTCAATTCAAATCTTCACGATCATTCTTTTCGTCGTCGTTTTCATATGAAAACCAACAATAAACATTGTTGACATTTCTTTGAGACTGGTCATGGAAAATGAGAACATGATGGCGTATAGGCATGTATAAAACGAGCACTTCGAAGATATCAAATAAACCACTCTGCCAATTGACTTGTCTCCACTGATCAAATTGTTCAATGGTGAATTGTTGCACTAAGCCATGAGACTAACTATCAAGGGAGGCACACACACACACACACACACACACATATATATATGAACTTGTATATATTTTTAATATATGATGATTTTTATTAATTTTTAAATTTTTAAATTTTCAAAATTATAGTTTAAATATCTGATCAATGATTGTCTTTGATATATAAATTGTATTTTAAATAAAATATTTAAATTTTTGTTTGAATTTGCTACAGGTTCTTTTGGCATATTGGAGTCCAAGTTGTAGATAGATTGATTCCATATTAAGTTGGAACAATAAAAGAGACTTGAAAATTGCATTCAATTAGAACAAAAGAGTAATAAAATTCGTTTGCATTTGATAAAATAAAACAATCTTGTTTTTTCCTGTTTGCATAGATGACACAAAATTCAATGATGCTTGTAAAAACAATATATATGTGAAAACTTGGCAACATACAAAACTTAATACAAAGTGGAAAATGTGCTTGCAAGCTTGGAAGTGATGAAATCATAGGACACTATAGTGTCATCAGAAGGTGATAGAGTTTTTGATCTTGTTAGAGAAGGTAACATTTCAATTGATTTCAAAGGATATATATATGTTTTATGTTTTTAAAATAACTGTGTATGAGTATAGATAATAGTTAAAATATAGAAATAGATCTAATAAAATTGTACATATTGATAACTAATTTCTTGTTAATGATGATCTAAATTTGCACACTGTTTTATTATTGTGCAAGAGATGTTTTTGCTATATTTGCACCCATTGGCAACATAGAAAATGTCAAGTATTATTTGATGCAGTGCACTGAATGAAAGATGAAGTGTTTGGAGGACTATGATGATAATGGTTTTATATATGAAATAGGGTCTTTTATACTGAAATGATATTCTTTTCCAAAAAAACTCATCAAACCAAAGAGTCATGTTTACTTTCAAGACTATCAACCAAATTCCATAAGTTGTCAATATAGTCACTTGGTATGTGCAACACACATAAATTTGGTAAAAGTTCAATCAAGAAAAAAAATCAAACTTTAAAAAATGGAGAATGTCAAAAGCCGACCATGAACAATCATTGAGGATGGAATTCCATTAGAATCTTTTTAATTGAACTGGCCAACAATATCTTCTCCTTGTATTCATCTCTGAGAAAGAGTTCAAGTAGATTGCTAGCCTTCCTTTTTGTGCATTCTTAAGTTGTTCATTCTAGCTACTACTAGGTATTACAAAATTGTTTTCATTAATGTGGTGTCTTTGTTGTTAAGTTAAAAGGAAATTCAAAGATCCAAAATACTACTATAATGTAAGGATGCAGTGCATCAGAATCTTCTTATTTGTTGTTGGTTATACATCCATCATGTTTGCAATGCATTTTTCTTCTTTATATTATCTCTGTGTCTTTCAAATATTTTTAATATTATCTTAATGATATTATTTACTTTATTAAAATCACATTACCATCAATTTCAAATGTTTTGTATTTCTTGTACATCTTGTTAAAATCAAATTAGTGTCTTAAATAGGTTAAAAAATGCATTTTATTGTGTGTTTGTCCTATACATGTAGTGCATACACCATCTATATGCGCATTGCATAACCTCCATTATATGAACATATTAAAACTAACAATGCATGCTCCACACATAGTATTTAATATTTGAAAATTTCATTTACTAAGACAAAAGTTAGGTCCACATTGAGGTTAACACAAGTTCAGTTAATTCAACATTGTGATTTTTAATTCCCAATCTCTAAGCTTTCTCAAATTTCATGAAAAATACAATAGTAACGAACTTTAAGACATAAGGTGCTTTAACTTTAGAATGTATGTATTTAACAATCTTAATGGAATTTCCTTTTGTACAAAACACATATCTCATATATATGTACCATAAATCTCATATAAAGAGAGAGAAAGTGCAAAGGTCTATTATATATGGGGCACATAGTACAAATCTACTTATAAAACATAAGTTCATGAGGCTATAATATAATTTCTTTCCATGTTCATATGAAATATTTCATCTCATACCTATTAAAGTTTTATTATAAAAAATTGATGCCCAAATTTTCTAAATTAATATCTTCGTTCACAATTTTGATGCGTTCTAGTTATCCACATTATAACTATATGCATTCTACTCATCACTTGATGCATTTTAAGTTTATCGTTTAACTTCAAAGATACATCACTTGAAAAGTTGGTATGGGTAAACTGTAACTATTACAAAAGGTATCAAAAGTTGGGTTCTAAAACTCTACATATGTGAGCCATACAAACTACCAACTAAATGCAAATTTACTTTCATTGCTTCATATTCATGAACTTAAATGTAAAACCTTTAAACATCAAACCATGCATCATGAAAAATGTACCATGTTATATAATGCTAATTGTTGATTGAACTCTCAAACTACAACTTTAAAACTTACATCAAATAAAGGGTTGGAAATTAACTGGAGCAACCAAGAAAAGGTTGATCAATGAGAACTTTGCTGGATAAAAATGGCATCCAAAATGCGACTTATATGTGATTATTTTTTTTTTCACAATTTTGATGAGTTCTACTTATCTGCATTTTAACTATATGCATTCTACTTATCATTTAACTTCAAACCTAAGTTGCACGAAACGGGGAAACAGGTACGAGTTTCTGAAATGGGCACAGGTACGAAACATGAACCCCCCAAATTTTGGAAACGGGAAAACGCAATATATATATATATATATATATATATATGGACATTTAAGAAATATGTGCAATCATAAAGCATATATGATATTGCTATTACATTATGATTAAATTGTCAATTGTCAATGCATAAACTGTAAGTCTCTAAATATACATCACATTTACTCATGAATGATTACATAATGAAAATAGAAATATCCAAAATTAGCCACGAGAAATTTCTAATTTCTTGTCTCGTGCTTGATTGGGAGTCCTCCTACATAGTCGAACGACCTTAGTTCTCTTGATTAATTACAAGTTCCATACCCTAGCTCCCTACGTGCTCTTGATTATTGGGAGTCTCCCCTGTATAGAGGGCTTGGTTCTCTTGATTAAATATAGGTTCCATACCTAAGTACATGACAAAATCCAATGGAAACATTACAATCCCCACAATACTGAAATCCTGAAAAACAGATAAGTCTGTTGGATTTTGAGTGAGATCTAAAATTCTACTTTCTCCATATGAAATCCAATGAGGGCAAAACCACTTTCAAACATCCTGAGTCATTTCAAAGTAATGTTAAAAATTTAAGTAAAAGGATGAAAATGAAAAATAAAGGAGAAATGTTAAAAATTTAAGTAAACGGATGAAAATGAAAAATAAAGGAGAATGTCATTTTTACTTTAAGAATTTAACATTACCATGAACTGCATATCAACACTAGGGCCATAGGCTTGAACATTAGGTTGCCCCACTCAAAAAAATTAGAAGTGAAAAAAATTAAGAAAAATTACAAGAAAAAATCAAGTTAGAAGAGGAAACTCTGTCGTACGGCATGGAAACTCGTTTTCGGCCGTACTGGGCACGTTTTATCCTCGAGAAATGGGCCAGTACCGTTGGAAACGAGTTTCCAAGCCATACAGTACGAGTTTCCTCATTTCTGTTTTGTTTTCGGCCAGAAACAGACCCTTCTCCAACATTTCCTGCAACTTAGCTTCAAACACACATCACTTGAAAAGTTGGTATGGGGACACTGTGACTATTACAAAGGGTTTCAAAAGTTGGGTTCTAAAAATTTACATATCCGAGCCATATATAGTGCCAACTAAATGCAAATTTACTTTCATTGCTTCATATTCATGAACTTAAATGTAAAACCTTTAAGCATAAAACCATACATTACAGAAAATGTACCATGTTTTATAATGCTAATTGTTGATTAAATTCACAAACTATAACTTGAAACCTTACATCAAACAAAAATTTGGAAATAATTAATTAGAACAACCAAACAAAGGTTGATCAATGAGAACTTTGGTGGGTAATTATGACATCCAAAATGTGACTTATATGTGACTACATTTGTTCACAATTTTGATGCATTCTACTTATCCACATTTTAACTATATGCATTCTACTTATCACTTGATGCATTCTAAGTTTATCATTTAAGTTCGAACATACATCACTTGAAAATTTGGTATGGGGAAACTGTAACTATTACAAAGGGTATCAAAAATTGGGTTCTTAAACTCTACATATGTGTACCATACAAAGTACTAATTAAATGCAAATTTACTTTCATTGCTTCATATTCATGAACTTAAATGTAAAACCTTTAAGCATCAAACCATGCATTATGAAAAATGTACCATGTTTTATAATGTTGCTTGTTGATTAAACTCATAAACTACAACTTGAAACCTTACATCAAACAAATAGTTGGAAATAACTAGAACAAACAGACGAAGGTTGATCAATGAGAACTTTGGTGGGTAATAATGACATCCAAAATGCGACTTATATGTAACTACATTTGTTCACAATTTTGATGCATTCTACTTATCCACATTTTAACTATATACATTCTACTTATGACTTAGATTCATTCTACTTATCATTTAACTTCAAACACACATCACTTGAAAAGTTGGTATGGGAAAACTGTAACTATTACAAAGGGTATCAAAAGTTGGGTTCTAAAACTCTACATCTATGAGCCATACAAAGTACCAACTAAATACAAATTTACTTTCATTGCTTCATATTCATGAACTTAAATGTAAAACCTTTAAGCATCAAGCCATGCATCATGCAAAATGTACTATGTTTTATAATTCCGATTGTTGATTAAACTCACAAACTATAACTTGAAACCTTACATCGAACAAAGAGTTGGAAATTAACTAGAACAACAAAGTAAAGGTTGATCAATGAGAACTTTGGTGGGTAATAATGGCATTCAAAATGTAACTTATATGTGACTACATTTGTTCACAATTTTGATTCATTCTACTTATCCACATTTTAACTATATGCATTCTACTTATTATTTGATGCATGTTAAGTTTGTCATTTAACTTCAAACATACATCACTTGAAAATTTGGTATGGGGAATCTGTAACCATTATAAAGGGCATCAAAAGTTGGGTTCTAAAACTCTACATACGTGAGGCATACAAAGTACCAACTAAATACAAATTTACTTTCATCATTTGTTCACAATTTTGATTCATTCTACTTATCCACATTTTAACTATATGCATTCTACTTATTATTTTATGCATTCTAAGTTTATCATTTAACTTCAAACATACATCACTTGAAAAGTTGGCATGGGGAATCTGTAACTATTATAAAGGGTATCAAAAGTAGGGTTCTAAAACTCTACATATGTGAGGCATACAAAGTAACAACTAAATACAAATTTACTTTCATTTCTTCATATTCATGAACTTAAATGTAAAACCTTTAAGCATCAAACCATGTATCATGAAAAATATACCATGTTATATAATGCTAATTGTTGATTAAGGGTGAAAATGTGAAGTTGGGTTACACTTTTTGCCATTTTTTGAGAAAAAAATATCATTTTTAGAAGTTTTTCAACTTTCAGCAAGCCAATTTTTTTTTTCTTATTTAGAATTTCATTTTACAATAAAGAGAAAACTTGTTAACTTAGCAATTATTTGACTGTGTGTTGTTTAAAAATGAAGGGATTCATAACCCGTCATGTTTTTGAGCACTAGTGTATTCTTTGTTAATTTGGTGTTTTTGAAAAAAAATGTGTTGCAACACTCTACACAAATTCTATTTCGATATCGTTATATTTACTAAACCAACTGATGCACATCATAATTATTAGAATTTTTTGAATTGAACCAATATGAAAACACTGTAGATTTTGAATATGTTTAGCTGAGCGCTCAATTTCTCAACATATTAGTTATAAACTAAAAAACTAAAAACTACCTTTTACAGAAGACGAACCAATGTAATGAACTATAAATTTTTCATATTTTTTATAGTGTATTTTGGAAGATATGGATTTGCACACAGTTTTTTAGAAAAATTAATTAAAATTAGCAAATTTCTATGAAATTCCATAAAATTTATATCTACTGAAAGATTATGCAAATGTTGGTATTGGTTCCGACAGTAAATTCATCAAATTTGATGGAGTTGAAGCAACTCGAAGTTGGAAAAATGTGACCTAAGCCGAGCTATTGCAAAGTTGTAGGTTAAAACAGTTTGACCGAACTAAAACCACGTTCGGCCAAACTTGTATTTGTCGTCGATGTCCGTTAAAATAAACGGAAAAATAATTTGGCCGAACTAAAACCATAATTGACCAAACTTGTGTTTGTTGTCAACGTCCGTTAAAATAAACGGAAAAATAATTCGGCTGAATTATTGTTAAAAGTTTGCCCAAAAATGTGTCGATATTTTCTGTCGGCCGCAAAAATGAAATGATGCGACCCTTTGAAAAAAACATTTCGCCTAAACAATATAAATAAATGGAGTCGAAACATTATTTTTACACTCTTTCCTCATTTGGAGTGAACTTTTAAGCTAAATCTTCCTGGTTGAATTTTTGGAGGAAATTTTTTGGACTTAATTTTTGAAGTAAGTTTTTTGGATTGAATTTTTTAAGTGAGATTTTTTAGTTTAAATTTTAAAGTAAGTCTTTTGTGCTGAATTTTTTAAGTAAGATTTTTTAGCTTAATTTTTAAAGTCTTTTGAGCTGAATTTTTTAATTAAGATTTTTTAGCTTAATTCAAAAGTAAGTCTTTTGGGCTGAATTTTTAAAGTGATAATTTTTAGCTTAATTTTTAAAGTAATTCTTTTGGTTTTAATTTTTAAAGTAAGCCTTTTGGGTTGAATTTTTAAAGTGATTTTTTTGTGCTGAATTTTTAAAGTGAGTTTTTTTGAAAGTAAATCTTTTGTGCTGAATTTTTAAAGTGAATTTTTTGGTCTAAATTTTGAAAGCGAGTTTTTTTTGCAGGATTTTTGAAATTGACTTTTTTGGGTTGTTTTAAAAATCTACATAGATTGAATTATCATGGGAAATTAAAGAAATTGCACGAGAAAATGTGATTGAACAAGAGACATTGAGGCCCGTAGAGAATACATGAGAAACTATTACAAAATAAAGAAGGAAGAACATGCAAATATTGAAATTCCAAATCAATCTCAACTAGAAGTGGAAGCAGGTATGTACATGTAAATATTATGAATGATATTTAAAATTTAACTGGTGTATTGTGAAATTTAATTTTTACTTGATGAACTAATTTGAAAAATATTTTTCAATGTAAACATAGAGAGATATTCCTCATAACATTGATGATGAGATTGAAATTGTACATATTTATTAATTTCAATTTCACTCAAACTCTGTTTTTCAATTTTATTATTTAATGAATATTTATACCCATTTACATTTAATTTTCATATGTATAGATGAAATCAATATCGATGATGAGATGTTAGAAAATGTTGACATTGACATATATGGAGATTAAAAAACTGACCATGTTATACGATATCGTGTTAAGGTCATTATTGAGAAGTTCTTCAAAGATGAAAATGTGACATGTCAAGCTCAAATTTTGAGAGGTCTCTTAACATCAAAGAAATTAATAGACACTACAACTCTATTGGGTATTTGAAAAACAAAGAATAAAGGTGACGGAAAATATGATTAAAAATATAAATAGTTCTCTAAAAAAATTGGAAGATCTAGAAAGAAAAAACGAAGTAGATGCATGTAGAGAAATACAAATGGTAGTGGTTTCATCAAGTACTAAAGAAAATCGTTTCGTAAAATCTATGGAAAAAAACATAGGGACCTCACAAAAAACATTGCACAAACATAGGAAATTTTGATTGCAAATAGATGTAAATGATGAGATCGCTTATTGGATAGTTATTTGTAGGAAACCATACAAAGATATACTTGGAGAAGATGTTAAAAAAATAATAGATGAATATTGGATGAAAAATTCACGTGTTTCACCAAAAGCAAGGGATGTGATGCGATGAAGAATAACACGAAATCAATATGAAGAACATGCAAAACATATTTTGGACACCACTTAGATAGAGTTGTTCAATAATTTCATAGAAGAGAATCGTGGAATTAATGTCTCAATCAATACTTTTGTGCAACAAAAACCATGGTATGTTAAACCTATCACTGTAAGCGAAAATTGTTGTTGTCGTTATCATGTGGAATTTCAATTATATTATGATACCTTCCTTAATTTTGGTAATTTGTTTTGGAAGAATTCACCTCCTCCTTCCACTATCCATGGTTTTATATCCGAAATTCTATGTGAAAGAGAAAGTCATGAATTATTTTACCAAAAGAAATGTGTTGGTGGTAAAAAATGTGATTATTGTGGAAATTTGACTTTATTTCACAACAAATATTCTATTGATATAAATGATCAATCATTATCTAACCTAAAAGTGAAATGGAAGAGATATCAATATATCCATACATCGATAGTGCAAATAATGATACAAGTGCTAGAATGATTTACAAGAAGAATAAATTTCTGTTTTAGAGTTTTTGAAGAAATTTGAGACAAAAAATTATAAGTACACCAAGCATTCGCATAGAGCTCGATGACAGGACCTGCAATTCAAAAAATGCTGTGAAATTTTTCCACCAGGGACCATTTTTTCAATATTTGATTTTGTAGAGAATTACACATTTGTTGCACAAAATGAAATACATAGTGAATATTATCATTCTGACCAAGTCTTTATGCTTGTCCATATTCTATATAGACATGATGAACTAAATGTTGATGATATAGAAAGCACTAATGAGAATCAAAATGTTATTAAAGAATATTACTTTTATATCATCGCTGATCATACACATTATACACATTTTGTACAACATTGTTTTGATAATATTTATGACTCATTTAAAGGTTGTGGAATAAAATACAATGAACATTGGATATGGTCAGATGGATGTGCAAGTCAATTCAAATCTTCACGATCATTTTTTTGGTTGGGTCGTCTTCATAAGAAAACCCACATTAAACATTGTTGGAATTTCTGTGACACTGGTCATGGAAAAGGAGAACATGATGTTGTGGGGGCATGTATAAAATGAGCACTTCGAAGATATAAAATGGACCACTCTACAAATAGACTTGTCTCAGCTCGACAAGTTGTTCAATGGTGCAATGTTGCACTAAGCCATCAGACTAACCCATCAAGGGAGGTATGGAGGTATGTACATATATACAAATTAACTTGTATATAGTTTTAATATATGATAATTTTTATTAATTTTCTAATTTTAAACATTTATAAATTATATAGTTTAAACAATAAGAGGATGATTATCTTTGATATATAAATTGTATTTTAAATAACATATTTAAGTTCTTGTTTGAATTTTCTATAGGTTTTTTTGGCTTATTGGAGTCGAAGAAGTAGGTAGATCAATTAAATATGAAGTGGAAACAGTAAAAGGGACTCGGAAATGCATTCAATTAAAACAAAAGATTACGGAAATGCATTTTCATTTGATAAAAGAAAGTATTCTTGTTTTTGTCTTGTTTGCATAAAGGGCACATAATCCAATGATGTTTGTGAAAACAATATGTATGTAAAAACTTGGCAACATATAGAACTAAATACAAAGGGCAAAATGTCAGTTGTAAGCTCCGAAGAGATGGAATCAAAGGAGACTATAGTATCATCTGAAGGTGATCGAGTTTCTGATCTTGTTAGAGAAGGTAACCTTTCAATTGCTTTCAAAAGATAATATATATATGTTTCATGTTTTTAAAATTAATGCGTATAAGTATCTAGAGATAATATTTAAAATATAGAGATCTAGAAATAGATAAAATCAAGTCCATATTGATATTTAGTTAATTTCATGTTAATTATGATACAAATTTACACTTGTTTTATTGTGCAGGAGATGTTTTTGCTGTAGTTTCACCCATTAACAACATAGAAAATGTCAAGTATTATTCAATGCAGTGCACTGAACGAAAAATGAAGTTATTGGAATACTATGATGATAACGGTTTTATAGATGAAAGAGGGTATACTATACAGAAAGGTTAGTTTTTCCAAGAAATGCACCAAATTGAGAGTAATGTTTACTTTCAAGACTATCAACCCGATGTCATAAGTTGTCAATATAGTCACTTGGTGTGTGCAATGCACATAAAGTTGATAGAAGTTCAATCAACAAAACAATTGAAAGTTAAAAAAATGAGAATGTCAAAATATGATCATGAACGGATTATTGAAGATGGCATGCCATTAGAATTTTTTTAATTGAACTGTCCAACAATTTCTTCTACTTGGATTCATCTTTGAGAACTTAGAGTTCAAGTACATTATTAGCATTTCCTTTTGTGCACTCTTAAGTTGTACATTCATAAGAATGTGGTGATGTGAAAGCGATACTCATTGGGTCTTGTATTGAGTTACAAAGTATATGTATACTTCCTATTATGTAGACTTGTATTGAGGATTTACTGCTCTGTTAATTTGTGATGTATACTACGATGTTGTTGCTATGTTAATTTGTGATTGTGGTTGGTTGAGCTGAGCGCTGTTACTGCTCTGCTAATTTGTGATTGTGGTTGGTTGAGTCACTTACTAAAAATCATTTACTAACATTATAAGAATGATTGAATGCAAAATGTACCAACTAAATGTAAATTTACTTTCATTTCTACATATTCATGAACGTAAATTATATGTAAAACATTTAGAAGCATCAAACCATGCATGCATCATGAAAATTGTGGGCCATGTTTTATAATGCAATTTTATCTAACTTATGTAAATGTGCATTCAAACAACTTCATATTAAAAGCTAACTACCATCTGACATCCATAGTAGCTTTTCTATACATGAATGCAAAATGTACATACCATATTTTATAATGAAATTTTAAGTTATCATTGTTTTAGGAATTTACACCAAATTATAAGATTGATTCAAATGCAAAATGTAGACCTCACATTTTGTAGTTTACAATTTTAATAGATTCATTTTAAAGAAGTCAAGACAAAGCAAATTAAAAAAAAAAAAAAAACCTAAGAATCATCTACTAACATTATAGGAATGATTGAATGCAAAATGTACCAACTAAAAGTAAATATGTAAAACATTTAAAAACATAAACCATGCATGCATCATGTAAATTGTGGGCATGTTTTATAATCCAATTTTATCTAACTTATGTAAATGTGCATTCTACAACTTTATATTAAAAGTTAACTATCAACCAACATCCATAGTAGCCTTTATATATATGAATGAAAAATGTACATACCATATTTTACAATACAATTTTAAGTTATCGTTGTTTTAGACATCTACATCGAATTATAAGATTCCTTCATATGCAAAATGTAGACCTCACATTTTGTAATTTGCAATTTTAATAGATTCATTTTAAATAAGTCAAGACAAAACAACTTAAAAAAACCTAAGAATCATCTACTAACATTATAGGAATGTTTGAATGCAAAATGTACCAATTAAATGTAAATATGTAAAACTTTTAAAATCATCAAACCATGCATGCAACATGCAAATTGTGGGCCATGTTTTATAATGCAATTTTATCTAACTTATGTAAATGTGCATTCAAACAACTTTATATTAAAAGTTAACTATCAACCGACATCCACAGTAGCCTTTCTATAAATGAATGCAAAATGTACATATCATATTTTATAATTCAATTTTATTTATCATTGTTTTAGACTTCTACATCGAATTATAAGATTCATTCAAATGCAAAATGTAGACCTCACATTTTGCAATTTGCAATTTTAAAAGATTCATTTTAAATAAGTCAAGGCAAAACAACTTAAAAAAAACTTAAGAATCATCTACTAACATTATAGGAATGATTGAATGCAAAATGTACCAACTAAATACAAATTTACTTTCATTACTACATATTCATGAACTTAAATACGTAAAACCAAGTTTTAAGCATCAAACCATACATCATGCAAATTGTACCATGCAAAATGTACATAAACTCCAATTAACATGTATTAAATCATAATAAAGAGTTCAAGATTTAAAATATGTCCAAAATTTATATCATTATAAAAGTAAATATATGATAAAAAATTGTCAAATAATAAGATGCATCAATTCTGTTGAAGTTTCTAAGTTAGTTAGAAACCCTTCATGCACTTTATCTAATTTATTCCTACCTACTTGTTATTTTTCCTTAACAAGTTATTTACAAGGTAAATACTGAAAATGAACATCAGCGCATGCTCAACATATTATATATCAGCAACTAAAAGAAACAATAACAAACACACCATATGACACCATTATTTTTGGACTAATGTCCCCAGAAAAATCCAATGTGGGAAAAACGGTGCAACTATCTAAGGGTTTTCTTATTAAGCAATATCAGAGTACAATCTGGGTGTCAAAACTGGCCTACCCAACAGAGAATTTCCTTAGCAGTAATACCTCTCCTTTTCAAACAAATCTACTAGCTGAAACCTTGGATAATTCTTCCGACAGCTACTCAGCACCAATCTGCCCCTGAAACCCCAACGTTTGCGCAATTTGGACTGCGTCAGCCTCTCCTAGCCCAACGTTGGTCTTGCGTCAGCCTATCTTGGCCTACGTCAGCCCTAGGAGGCCCTGCGTCAGCTCTCTGAGCCTCTGCATAAGCTACGCTGGCCCCTCTAGTGCTCTGCGCAACACTTAGCTGCCTCTATGTGGCCCTGCATGAGCACTAACTGCTCATGCGTCTCTCTCTCTAACTGATCTCCTGCTATCCTGACACTATCTCCGCCTCTATATCTCTCTGTACTCAATTCCCCTCAGCTTCTCTCCCGATCACTGATTCTATCTCTCTTAGCAAACCCCCATTTAGAGAATAGAATGACTGATCACTCTGGTGTATTCTCCAAGTGACCCTCGAGCCTCCTCTTATACTTTTCTTATTGACATATCAACGGCCGAGATTAACTCCCTAATGAACGACTAAGATTAGATTTGGCTTGATCCATGTCTTTTGGACCATTCTAACACATATTCATATTAATACACATTAATATTTTATTTTCCCTAACTTTAGACTTAGGGACTCCATTAAAAATATTAATTATTTTAATATCTCCTTATATATTTAGAATCTGCCCAAACCCTTTCTGGGTATTGGAGATCTCATGTGCCCCAACCTATCCACCAAATTTCATGGCTAGATCACATCTGATGCTACTCCAAATCAACACTCCCTCTTAGCGAGGACTATGCTCTAGCAATACTCCTCACTGAGTATTACTCTGATCATCTGGCATCGGTACCTATGCTGATGTTAGGCCTTCCTGCCAAACATTCTTTGCACTGCCTGCCTCCTATACTGATGCCCATGGTTCTGCCATTACCACTGCTGCATTTGTACGACAACTCCCTTTGCATCTGTGCTGTTGTTGGTCCTTTCTCCCAACATTGCATCCACACTGCACCTCCTCTCATCATGTTGCATCGTTCTGCCCACTGTTGCACTGAAACTCAGTAACTGATCTCTCAACTGACCTCCCTGTTGGGCTAGAGACACCCACTGATGCTGAAGCTCCCTCTGCCGCTGACAAGTGCTCCCTCTCTGACCTCTGCGCTGCTGCAACAACTCCCTACATCTCGCACCGTTGCACACCTCTTTGTGCCATCCTACAGTAGTGCAACAATCCTGTGCCTCTCACACTATTGCAGCCTGCTAGCCTCGCGCTGTCTCAGGACTCCTACACTATAGCTCTCTCTGTCGCTCCATCCGCATCCATCTCTACCTGACTCAGACAGTTCTGCTACTCCTCATCGGGGCTCCCGTAGCAAGGTCTAATCTAAGAGTCTGGGTACCTCGAGGATCCTGCCCCTCATCACCTATAGTCTACATGAATACAACTCGATGTCGCTCCACTTCTGCTCAAGTGGTACGTGTGCACTCATGGCACAATCACCGTCTGTCAAAACTTCCTTCTCTGCCCGTGCTGGCGCTACCTTAGTCTCGGAAGACTCTCCCTTACTCTTCTTCCTTGGAAATTTGGTCGCATAATGATCTAGCTCCCCACAGTGGAAGCACTTGATCTTGGATACATATTCCTTCTTCTGCTTTTCCTGCTTTCCCTCAGATGCTAGGGCCACATCTTCCTCCTCCTGCTTGACTTTGATCCTCTTGCTTCTGCTACCTGTCTTCGACTGCCGTCTAAGCTCTTCTTGGCGAAGAGCTGCCCACATCTTGTCCCAAAGTGGAAGTGTCCCTCTACCCAGTATACTCTAAAAAAATACTTCCCAATCTTCTGAGACAACATTCAGGGCTGTCCTTACCATAAGCTCGTGATCCGGTGTCACTCCTATAACAGTCAACTGGTCTCAGATCTCATTCAGTCCTCTAAGGAAGGTGTTAATCGATTGACCCTTCTTCATCTGATACGACCTCATCTGGTTCTTGAGCAGCATTCTTCTTTGCACAGAAGTATGCTGGTATAGCTTCTTGAGAGTCTCCCACATCTTAAATTTCATTTCCTTCTCGGCTATTTGTGGTAACACATGATCCTTGACCCCATTAAGGATAATGCGTTTGGTCCTTGCCATCGCCTCTTCGTACCTGTCATTATCATTGGGGTCGACTGGGACAACTATTACCTTCAAGATGAAGTTCTTGACATGATTCCTGTCAAGCACTGATAAGATTCTGGCCTTCTAGACTGTGAAGTTTGATGCTCCATCCAATCTATCCTGGTCTCTTACCCCGTGTAGTGCCATGATGCTCCTTTACTTCCCTCTTGGAAGTTCTCTGTTCGACTCCTCTGAGTCCCAAATTCCCGTCTAGAAGTTCTCTTTTGAAATCCCTCTAAGTCCTAATTTCCCTCTTGGAAATCCTTCTGCTGCTTGTCAAGATGCCCCCTACTCTGATTGATTTGTGCAACTGCACTTCTGATCTGGGTTCCTCGGCCACAAACCCTCAGTAACAACTCCTCTAGCCCTGCTCTGTCAGGTACTATTCTGACTAGAGTACCTCACGAGCTCCACTCTGCAATATTCCTACAGCCTTCTAGACCCCAAAACTGCCTATCTGTGAACTGCGTCAGCCCCTCTCTGCCTCACGTTGGCTCTGCGTCACCCGGGATGGGTTTGCATCAGCCTTGGGATGCCTTGCATCAACCCTCTGATCCTCTGCGTCAGCAACGCTGGAGTCTTTGAGGCTCTGCGTAATTCCCAACTTCTTCTACGTGGCTCTGGCTAGCTCTGCGTCACACTTCCTTGGCTTTTGCGTTGCTAGAAACAACTTTTGTCACCTCGGGACAACTGTTTTCTACTGCTATTGCTCCACTCGGTTGATGTCCTTTAGTCCTTCTGTGATCTACAATCACGCTCTGATACCATGTTGAATTTTCTAAGTTTACTTAGTTTGAAACCCTTCATGCACTTTATCTGATTTAATCCTACCTACTTGTTATTTTTCCTTAACAAGTTATTTACAAGGTAAATACTAAAAATAAACACCAATGCATTCTCAACATATTACAGATCAACAACTAAAAGAAACAAGAACAAACACACCATACGACACCATTATTTTTGGACTAATGTCCACGGAAAAACCCAATGTGGGAAAATGATGCAACTATTTGAGGGTTTTCTTATTAAGCAATATCAGAGTACAATCTAGGTGCCGAAACTAGCCTACCCAACAAAGAATTTCCTTAGCAGTAATACCTCTCCGTTTCAGACAAATCTACTGGCTGAAACCTCGGATAATCCTTCCGGCAGCTGCTCAGCACCAATCTGCCCTTGAAACCCCATCGTTTTCCCAATATGGACTACGTCAGCCTCTCCTAGCACAGCGCTGGCCCTGAATTAGCCTATCTTGGCCTACGTCAGCCCCAGGAGGCCCTGTGTCAGCTCTCTGAGCCTCTGCGTTAGTTGCGCTGGCCCCTCTAGTGCTCTGCATAGCACTTAGCTGTCTCTGCATGGCCCTGCGTGAGCACTGGCTGCTCCCACATCTCTCTCTCTGGCTACTCGCTGCTATCCTGACACGATCTCTACCTCTTTGTCTCTCTATACTCAATTCCCCTCAGATGCTCTCCCGATCACTGATTCTATATCGCTTAGCAAACTCCGCTCTAGAGAATAGAATGATTGATCACTCTGGTGTATTCTCCAAGTGAACCTCAAGCCTCTTCTTATACTTTTCCTGTTGACATCTCAACGGCCGAGATTAAGTCCCTAATCAACGACTAAGATTAGATCTAGTTTGATCCATGTATTTTGGACCATTCTAACACAGATTCATATTAATACACATTAATATTTTATTTTCATTAAAAATATTAATTATTTTAATATCTCCTAATCTGTTTAGAATCTGCCCAAACCCTTTCTAGGTATTTGAGATCTGATGTACCCCAATCTCTCCACCAAATTTATTGGCTAGAGTACATCCGATGCTACCCCAAATCAACAAAATCATAGTAAAGAGTTTTACTTTAAATATGTCCAAAATTTATATCATGATAAAATTAAATATAATATAAAAAGATTGTCAAATAAAAAGTTGCATCAAAGAGAATCTCATTGAAATATACAATTTATCAGCATCCTCGTGCTCTCATTAGTATCATGGGTGCCCTGCACAACATGTGTAATTGCATATATACATAAGATTATGTACTTTAAGATTGATTTTTAATGTTTTAAAATTAAATGAGAATGTAAGATCATCAAAACAAAATTATAAAAACTTTCAACTTCCATGCAATGCTTCATGGTGTTCCCCCTCCATTGTGCCCTTTTGGTGTTCATCATGCATTGAGCCCTCCTGGATGCCCTGTACAATACATGTACTTGTATATGTTAAAATTTTTAAATTGCACATGAAAAGTATTCATAAACTCGCAATATTAAAAAAGTTGTTACACGACTTTTTCAAATTGTTTAGATGATCCTATCCCCATTGTTGACTCCATCGCTAAAGTTCCTGGAGAATGGAAATCGTCTCCCCAAACCTAAAATTCCAATATTTTTTAACTATAAGATAAATCTATCTCATTTTTTAATGAAACTTGCACTTCAATTTATAACAAAACATAAGTGAAATATTCAATACTTGTGGTACATCTCCTAATAGGGAGGAAGAAGGTGGTGCTATGTCCAAAACATCGATCAGAATCATAATTTGTTAACATTTAATTATATATACATAATTATTTCTTTTAAAATTATGTCCTCACAATATAACGATATAATAAAAGTAAAATAATAATTGTATCAACATGAACTCTTTAAAAAAACTAACATCTCTCAAAATATCTTCATTGGAACTTGAACCTAGGACTGTGAAATTATCAATTTTTTCGTTCAACAAACGAGTTAACTGCAAATGGTGAACATATGATACATTTGTGTTAGATTATATCTGAAAAAAATAACAAAATGTATGTGAATTGATATTAACACATACATTACAAATTACATTAAAATATCGACCCTAACCATTAACACATATTGATCCCACACCCTATTCTTCATGAACAATTAAGTCTTTCCAACCATTATGAAAAGTCTTTGCATATGCTTTATGCTCCTCGATATTCATATTATCTATCTCCTCATTTGTGTTATATAAAAAATTAGCACATGCATCAACTCATGTTCTTTTCCGATTTAGACTAATATCAATTCCGGTCAATGCACTCTGTATGTTGTCTGTAATGGTATTCCTTCGTTCTCGACTAATTTGAGAAGTGGCATCCATATATGACCGCAAAGTTACCGGAAAAGGAGGTTGGCATACCAAAGGTGGTTGAGGGCGAGGCAATTCAGTATTACGTAATGTGCCCTTACGATCATATAACCCACCCTTCCTAGTGCCATAATATTCAGATGGAAGGTCAGTATAATCGGGTTTCATAACTAAGAAAAATGTGCATAAAATAATTTTGCAAAATAAACTGGAACCTCATAATTCCATGGAAGATTACCATACACTGTAAGGAATCTATCATACAAATGGCTGGTTATATCGGGGTGCTTGAAATATTGCACCTAGAGCATCTTTCTTTTTAGCCATTCTTTGATATTAAACATAGATTTTGCATTTTATTTTGTAACCCTTTTATTAACCTAGACCCATTTATCGAGACCCATCATTGTTTCCTTTCTATGCCTCATCATATCTGTAAATGAATTTGTGGATGGCCCAAGCTTCTCATAAATATCAAGAAATGATCTTAGAGAGTGCGTAACTATTTATAAGCTTTCTCTACTCCCTGCAGGAGCTCCAAACTCCCAAGATCTTTCCTCAATTTAAAATAATGAGTTTTGCACCTTTGTAATGTGCATTCTTGGAGGTTTGTCTCTCAAGGAAGATCATCCAGAATATCAGATGGATAAATGGTAGTTGGTGTTTGGCCTTCTTCTTGAACTGTCTGGCTTCGCTTACATATACTTGGACCAACATTTTCATCCATAACATGGATATCTATAGATATATAGATGCATGATATTTAAAAATTTATCTCATGCATTTACAATTCTTTTTAAAATTGTTATTTAAAAAGATCAAGAATTCAAAAAATTGTTGTAACCTTTGAAGTTACCTCATGCATTTAAAAATCTTGAAATTTATATTTAAAAAGATTAAGAATTCAGAAAATTGATATAACCCTTGAAGTTACATCATGCATTTAATTGATGTAATCCCTGAAATTACATCATGCATTTTAAGATCTTAAAATTGTGATTTAAAAACATTGAAAGAATTCAATTAATGTAACAATCCGAAGCTCTTTATTTAAAATATACTCAAGGCTAAAAACACAAATGTTGAAGCACACATGTTTTGAAAATTAAATACAAATTTTTTTAAAACATGTCAAGTTCATCAAGTTGTGCTTACATAGTGGGGTCACACTTGGTATAGAATTGAAAAAAACACATGGCCATTAAAAATGACACATTTATAATTAAAAAAATACACATATCAAAGATATATTACAATGTCCATCAATAAATATTGATGGAGATCTTCTTAACACTAATTCATATTTCACGCACAAATCTTGAATTAGCATTGCCCCATACAATAGATCACTAGACATCCTATTAACATTTGCACAATATTTTATGCTAAATGATTGAAATTGAATGACAATATTTTTTGCTTCTACATGCAGTTGTTTTAACCTCTTTTTTTTTTCTTTTTTTTTTCTTTTTTTTTTTTTTTTTTTTTTTTTTTTTTTTTTTTTTTTTTTAACTTTGTCACAATATTTCATAACACATAAGTAATCACTATTTGACCTGGATTGGGATAACACGAAACTTCTATGCATAATGTCCATTTTTCAACCATGTTTAACGGATTTTCTGATCCTTATAAAAAACAAATTCAATAAAATGAATTTAATATATTTATACAAATATTGTTAGGTTGTGCAAAAGATCACTGTTTAGACAAATCAATCGGAAGATGAGGTAGCAAGAAAGGTTGTTTCTACTTGGTTGGATGGTTCAAAAATTACAAGAAGAAAACAACTAGAGATATCTAACTCAACTCAACTACAAATCTCTAATTCATTAAGCTTAGCTTCAAATCAACTGAAGGTTGAAAGTATTTACTAATTTATTTTTATGTTCATTCCACATATACAAATCTTTCTAATTAGATGAAAAAGAAATACCAACACTCTAATTAGCTTCAATCTCATGCACCCAAAAAAATAGAAATGAAAAAGATGTATCTCAAAAAGAAACTACTACTTGAAAAAAACAAGTACAAGAACCTTCAATTAAGTGTATTTGGCCTCACCTTAGGAAGTTAATAAATCCCATGTTCCAAGAAAATAGGGAAGCTTGAAGTGAATTGCACATAATGAAGAAGGAAACATAAATGAACATATAACAACAAAAGTAAGGAAATTATGTTACCAAGAAGCATCAAGGTTGTTTTACGAGATAAATCAAGGTAAAACAAGTCAACCCAATAATATTAAAATTAAAACACCAAAAATAGATGACAAAGCAATGTCAACACTCTAATTAAAAACCCAATAACATTAAAATTAAAACACTAAAAATAGATGACAAAACAATGCCAATACTTTAATTAGCTTCAATCTCATGCACCCGACAAAATAGAAATGAAAAATATGTATTTAAAAAATAAACTACTACTTGAAAAGAGAAAGTACAAGAACCTTCAATTAAGTGTATCCTGCCTCATCTTAGGAAGCTAATAAGACCCATGTTCCAAGAAAATAGGGAAGCAAAGTGAATTACACATGATGAAAAATGAAACATAAATGAGCATATAACAACAAAATAAATGAAAATATGTTACCAAGAAGCATACAGGTTGTTAAATGGCCATGATATCATCATTTTTTTCATTGGCGTCCTCTTTGTTGATCAAAATTTTCATTTTGTTAATTAAAATGTTATGTGCTGAGAAGATGGGGATATGATACTAGCATTAATGGTAGGTGCATCATTTCTAGTTTTTTGGCACTGCATCATATGCCCATATTCTTAGGATAGAACATTTTGGTCGATTAGGGGCTCTTGATAATTGTAGGGATTTTCTCTTCAGAGCATTTTAGTGCATTTGGACCATAGTTCTACGAGATAAATCAAGATAGAACAAGTCATCCCAATAACATTTAAATTAAAACACCAAAAGTAGATGAAAAAGGAATGGCAACACTCTAATTAGCAACCTAATAACATTAAAATTAAAACACCAAAAATAGATGACAAAGCAATGCCAACACTCTAATTAGCTTCAATCTCATGCACCCAACAAAATAGAAATGAAAAAGATATATCTCAAAAAAACACTACTACTTGAAAAGAGCAAGTACAAGAACTTTCAATTAAGTATATTCTACCTCATCTTAGAAAGCTAATAAGACCCATGTTCCAAGAAAATATGGAAGCTTGAAGTGAATTAAACATAGTGGAAAATGAAACATAAATGAACATATAACAACAAAAGCAAGGAAATCGTGTTACCAAGAATCATCAAAGTTATTCGACGAGATAAATCAAGGTAGACCAAGTCAACCCAATAACATTAAAATTAAAACACCAAAAATAGATGACAAAGTAATGCCAACACTCTAATTAGCTTCAATTTCATGCTCCAAAAAAAATAGAAATGAAAAAGATGTATCTAAAAAAGAAACTACTACTTGAAAATCTAGCAAGTACAATAACCTTTAATTAAGTGTATTCTGCCTCATCTTAGGAAGCTAATAAGACCCATGTTCCAAGCAAATATGGAAGCTTGAAGCAAATTACAAAACAAAAAATAAGAAAAAATAAAAAAAATAAAAAATGAAGCAGTCATGTTGTAAAGGGAAACAAAAGTGACTTGGAACAAATTGATAATGTGGAGGATTGAAATTGATAATGTGATAGTAATGATTTGGGGGAATCTGAGCTAGAGGTAACATTTAGGGAATATGCATTGATAATATTATTGTCCTTTGAAATTATTATTATCGAGTGACCTGGTTAAATGGGTCATTTACAACATTTTTTAAAATATTTACACAGTCTAATTTTATTTAAAAATAATGAATTCTGCAAGCACTCTTTAGCTACAATATTATATATGCTATTATGTGAACACTAAATTTTCAATGTACAGATTGAAATTTGTTCATTAAATTGATTGAAATTTGTTCTTTATGAAACTGATTTTAGGAATGGAAAATCATAGTTATTTCTGGAGAGTTACATTTACTACTCTTCATTTGTGAACACTAAAAAAAATAAAATTATTATAGTTTTAGTTCTATATTTAAAATTTATAAGCTTATTTACAAAATTTACTATGATTACAAGGTCAATTAACTAAGGTGACAAATCTAGATTATGGTGCCCTATATATATATATATATATTTCCAATGGAAAAATCACAATCTTTCATTAAATAGAAAAATTACATGTAGTAGATGCGTGTAACATATGCGAGTACTGTTTTAATTCGAAACAAACTGTAACAAAATATGAATGGCCAAGCCATTTCCTGTACATATTCAAACTGTTTGTCTATATATCAGCAGATATAAATATTTACATATTTGATGAAACTTTGATATAAATAGCAAAAAATATATATAATTAGCGCCTATCCAACCTATGGTAATCCTGGTCTATATATGGCCTGTGGTGATATTGGTAGAAGTCTACTCCCATCTGTTCAGAGATTATCCACATGCCTTGGGGAAGTAGCGAGCCCTTCTTGGAAAGTCTGTCAGCATCTTCATTATATTCCCTGTATATATGATGACAAGAGACTGAATTAAATGCTGCTTTGTAATTGTAGACTTCATCCAAAATGTTTTGTAGAGAAATAGCATGACAATGATTTTTGTTGTTGAACCAACTGATAATAATTTTGGAATCCCCGTAGATTTGAATAGAAGTGCAGTCATGTGCTAATGCAAAATGGAGCAGATGTATGAGGTTAATAAGCTTGGAAAAGTTGTTTGTACCCTCCCCTAGACCTAATTGGACCTTAAAGAAATGTTATCCAGAGATGTATAGCATGAAACCCCCTCCGCAACCATGTGGTTGGGTAGCTCCATCGACGTAAGCCCATGGATTGGATTTATCGATCCGACCCGGTGTCGAGGTTCTGCGAGTGTGGGGGTTTGCCTCTTTTGGGATATCCCGATAAGCTGCTACGACCTTTGCAATGAGAAGTGACCATTGGGCAGTTTCATTCTTGAAAATAATTTTTTTCCTGGGTAATCCATAAGGTCCAACAGATGATGAGAGGTAGGCATTGTGCCTTAGCTCCCTGGTGTGTTGCAATCCAATTGTTCCATGCTTGGAGAATAGAAGTGCCTTGCCATGCTTTCTGCAGAGAGATTTGTTGAGTTGTGACTTGACAGAATTGTATGATAGTCGGACATAGGAGAAATAGGTGTTCATTGTTTTCAGTGTCTTGAGTGCATAGAACACACCAAGTCGGGCCATGAATAGGTCTGTGTATAAGGGCAACACCTATAGGAGTTTTGTTACATAAAACATTCCACATGAAGGGGTGTGCCCGAGGAGGAGTTTTCAATTTCTAGATCTGTTGCCACCATGTTTGAGAGTGTGTAGGCTTGTGATCCAAGAGAGGTTGATTGTATCCCTATTTTGGTGTGTATTTCCCGTGCTCAGCTGGGATCCAAACAAGTACTTTCGGGTCGTGATTTAAGTGTACACGAGCTTTAGACAGAGCTGATAGATATGAATCCCAGGAATGTTTCCATTGTGCAAGAATGTTCAATTCAGGTGCTGTCCTCTAGGTTTGACTGAATATAGTGCTGTGCTCGAGATCGGTGATGTGTGCAATCATCAAGGTATTCCTGTGTTGTGGGTATTGTATGAGTTTAGGTGGTAAATGATATCTGTTTCCCCCTCCTATCCAGGGATCAATACCAATGCGAAAAGATGCACCATTGTTAATGTGCCATGCTAAGCCTGATCTGATGAAGGGCATCAATTGAAGGATTGCTTTCCATACTATGGAAATGCCCACCCGAGGCCATTCTGGTAATCTTACCTAGTCCAATAATTGCAGCGACCATATATATTTGTAGTAGGAAATAGTTGTCCAAAGATTCTGTGAAGTGAGGAGGGACCAACTCATCTTGTTTGCAAGAGCATGGCCAAAAATAGACAGGTCTTTTAGTATCCTCCCCACCCCCCCCCCCCCCCCCCCCCCCCCCATTTTTTTGCAATGCGATTTTCTTCCAACTTACCCAAGCAAAGGTTTTACCTTCCTTTCGTTTGTTCCAAAGATATTGACAACATATCTGTTGGATGCGCCCGAGTATTTCCCAAGGGACCTAGGCAAGTGACATCCAATATACAGGGGTGGCTTCCAAGACTGATTTTATCAGGACAAGGCGCCCAACTCTTGATAGAAATCTATGATTCCATGCTTTCAATCTCTTCTCAATTTTAATCACTAACTAGATCCAGTCAGCAATCCGGTAGCTGTGGGGTTTAATCCGAAAACCCAAATATTTCAAACCCTCCGAAATATTATGCAGATGATAGTGGAAAAAATGGAGGGCAGCTCTATCCTCCTGTGGGGTGGTGTGAGACAGAGTAATAGTAGATTTTGCCTAATTTGCAGCCATACCAGTGGCTTTTCCAAAGAGATTAAGAATGTCATGGAAGGAAGAAGAATCCTTGATGCTGCCATCCAGGAAGATCATAACATCATCAATGAAAAGGAGATGTGTGAGTATATATATATATATATATATAATATATATAATAAAATTGAAACCTAATGTATGCTCAGGAGAATTAAATGATGGTTGCCGCTATTTTAAACGTCAAATCCCATTTTCACTTTCAAATTGCTTGCATATTCTTTCCTGTAAACCACATAAATTTGAGCGGGTTTACTTGACCAATCATTCTAGAAAGGCACACTATTGTAAGAATTTGTAATCTATGTTTGATTGGTTGGGACACATATTTATAAAACCTTCTAATTTCACATTTTCCTTAGTCCCGACAACTTTTTGATGGGTCTGAGGAATTTCCATCATCTGGGCACATAAATGGATTTGATATCGACTGAAATACCCCTTTTAAAACAATGTTTCTCTTTCGGTTAAGTGACAATATGAACTCCATGGTAAAATGGCCTTGCAATGTTTTATCAAGAACCTTTGTTTAAAAAATGTCAATGATTAAATTCATATTTATACTTAAATATTTAAATATATATAATTTTTATATCTAATAAAATCCAAAACTTTATGACACAAGTAACAAAGAATATATCAACCTGATCAATGCTACATAAAGTATTTTGTTTTAATGTAGTAGATTGAAAGACCTCATGGGGTTTCATGTGCTTTCATGACTTTATAAACACATCTCTAATAATAAATCTAGAATGTCACATCAAAAAGTTTCCAAACCATGACACTAGTATGACCATTCTTATCTCTATGTTGAGGCAAATGGTAGATTGATAAATAATCCTCCGAGAACAAGGGATACAAATTTCATCACATACTCTATATAGTAAACTAACCTAGGAAACAATACTATCATTTTAAACAAGTGATGCATGAACACCATCTAATAATTAAAGTGTTAGCATAATATATATATACACATGAATCATCTAAATAACCCAGGGTAAAGAAAAAGAGTGGTTCTTTTTTTTTGTTAAAGAAAAATGGGGTAGAAACCCCCGTCCTCAAAATAACGACTAGTGACAAACAAGGCCGAAGTACCCATCTATAATTTCTTAGAGTTCATAAAATAGAAAAAACGGGAATGGAGCGGTAAGAAAAGATACATAGGAAGAAACAAAATTTATATTCACTGTCAAAATAACAACTAGTGACAAACAAGGCCGAAGTACCTAGCTATAATTTCTTGAGGCCTAAACAGGTCCCATCCCGCAAAGAATTAAAGGGGTTTGAGAGCATCAAATGAATCAAGAGAAAGAAATCATCCTAGAAATGAAAGTAAGCAGTACATGTTAGTAAGTTAGCAACAACCAACATAAGTATAGATCAAGCGACCTGTATTATCATTGAATAAGCCCCCTATAGGGTCAATAGTTCAACAACCTCTAGTATCGGTGAATAGGCGGTCCTAATCATGAATCGATCAGCTAAGACCATAGATAAACAAAAAGCATTCAGTAAGGTAGATTCAATAGTCAAAGTAAATGAATAAGCAGTATGGAGAATCAAAAGATCAACATATATAATCAAGAAATAAGCAGTAGTATAAGATCAACAAATTATTAAGTATATAATAAAACCATCAAGTTATATTCAAACGTGAATTTCCCTCCTTGAATCCCTTAGCTCCGAACATCTCCCTATCTTTAGGTTTCTTATTCTTAAGTGGTGTTATATTTTTTCCCTCATCGGCCTTCCCCTGTCAGGTGGGGCCGAATTCATAAAACATAAAGAACGGGTATGGAGCAGTAAATAAAGAGTGGGTATGGAGCACTAAGAAAAGATACAGAGGAAGAAACATAATTTATATTCACCAACAATAAACGATACTAGCATGAAACACTAGGTGTCGATATGATATTGAATAAATTTACTTGCATGAAATAAACTAAACAAAATTTGTTAATCTAGATAAAAGCAATTCATTGCTCAATATTCTTTTCATATTATAGCCAAGAAAAAAAAAAATTCAACAAAGAAGAGGAGTAAGTTTTTTTTTTTTTTAAATTTTAACAACATAGATATTTCAATATTTTCGCTCTACTGTTTTTTTTGTACAAATGTTTTAACGCTGGGGGACATTCGTGGAGCAGACTAACCTGGTTTGGACGAGGAGGCCAAAAAATCTACCAGTGATGAGTGCAACCAACCAATTCCTCTGGCACCAAGCTACAAAACAACTAAAAAAATCATTAAAAATTCCAATTTAGCTTGTAAACAAAAAATATAAATTACAAAAAAATTGAATTTTGAACGTACCTCACAGCGCTCGGCAGGGCTTCAACTCAAACCAACCTTAGAGTGCTCAATAGGGCTTTGACTCAAAACAATAGAGCAGTAAATTTCACTAAAACACCTCACAATGCTCGATAATAGAATGAAAAATCAATAGAGCCAAAATCTTCGTGGCAGGGTCTAGCCTGTCGTATATATAAAAGTTTTTTCAGCCAAATAAATAATTTGACTGAACCAATAGTTCAACCAAACTATTTTTTTGCCGATTTTTTCAGCTTTGGAAAAAATTTCGTTTAACGACCGATGTTAGTCTAAACGACCAAAAGTTCGATCAATTATTTTTTTTTTTTGATTGGCCGAAAAATTGAGAATGTGATTTTTTTCAGAGGCATTTTTCACAAAAGTGTAACCCGAATTCATGTTTTCACCCAAAAGATATGTTAACTTAAAACTATTATACCCTTTCATTGGAATGTTTAAATGAGGTGATTCAAAAGTTGTTCAAAAGAGAAACTATAGAATAATCTACTTTAAAAATGACCATAAGTATTTAGATCATCGTGGTTAATATATTGAAGTTATAAGTTCATGATTTTGGTTAGACCTCACTTAAGAAGTAACAAGAATATATCAATTGAGGGGAAAAGAAGATAAATATGAAATCAACACTAAGGAATGGTTGAGGATGATATAATACTATTTTAATGCTCCTTTTAGAGCGAATATTAATATTATTTGTGAATTATATGAGTGGTTTAGGAGTATTGACAAGGATAATAGATGAAATATCACATGGAGATCTTTTGAAGAACTCTTGTCAAATAAATGGATAAGGGATACCAAAATGGAAACATTGTTATAAAATTCCACTTGAGTTTAAAAACCAAAAGAAGATATTGAGAAGAAAAGTGTGTTGGAAACCTTTGAGCACTACTGGGGGGGGGGGGGTGGTGAATCAGTACTATGATCTTCTTAACAATTTTACCAATTTAAAATTCAGTTACATAATCATTATATAACCAACAACATATTATATAATCACATGAATATAACAATGTAAGTAGCTAAATAAAACAATCATGAGAGCAACAAAACCATTAAACACAACTATAAAAACCATCACATAAGAGACACAAGATATCTGGTGGAAAACCCTTCATTGGGAAAAACCACCCTTGTTGTTGTTGTGGCGATATGAATCTTCTATTAATAAAAAGGTGTATTTTACATAGATTATTGACTCCAATCATCTAGGAGACTCAACCTCATATACAATCAACGGACTCCCATCAACCAAGAGACTTGATTCTACTGATCAACTCAGAAGACTATGTTCTCACATAGATCTACAAACTACCATTTGTTGAAGGCCATCACGATCAATGATACTTTCCCAACTCTGATTGGACTATCCAACTACTATTGGATTGAGAAATTGTTCATTTCGCTGAAACTTTGTACTCACTACTCCACATCCACGAAGCCATTTCTCCTATACTTTATGTTTACCTCATTTCATCTATTTTCATACTAGATCCTAATACTTTCTACTCAACTTGATTCATCTCTGCAATACGAACTCTAACAACAAGAAAATCTCATCAAATCAAAAACACCACAAACATGCTCTCTACTCTAGCAAAATAGTGGCCACAATCAATACAAAAAAAACTGAATAATATCACCAATTAAAACTCACACTCTGCCATAACATCAAACCCTCATTGCAAAATATGATTGCTGCATAAAATAATCAGCCTCACAAAACACAATGGTTATGTGCCAAATTTATCAACAATTCCTGCAAAAACAAAAACGAGAGTCACCAACAAAATATACTCCAGCAACATGAAAAAAATATCCAAACAATATTTGCTACAACAACCTCAAATATGATATGGATATTGATGCATTGCTTCAACAATATACTCCATTCCCTACCATTTATACTTGCTCACTGAAGTAATTATTCTCACAACTAGATATAAGGCATACTAACACTATGTAACCTTCTCTTCCTCACATACACACACCATCCACTGTCACTCAATTCCAAAGTGAAGTATATGAAACATGGAGGGGTAATTCACCTTAGGCATGGGATCAAGAGTGCACAAATATGACAAAATAAATCCACTAACACCACTACTTATGCACTAAAGGTGTTCACATCAATGGAGGACCTTTTTAAACCATTCCCAACCATTACAACTTAAGATAGAAGTCTATGTGAATTCCCATTCCAATTTTCATCGAATTTGCATGAGAAATGCAGAGGATTTTTCGTGAAAAAGTATCAGTTGCTGGCACAACACTAGATGATTTTGACTTGATCCTTTTAGTCACATGCACATGCCTGTCTTGTAGCAACTGGAGCCTCTTAGTCACATGCATAAGCCTGCATGGGAGTGACTGGGGCAGAGCATAACAAAAAATAACAAACACTCAACTCAAAACCTCTTCCACCTATTGGATCACCTTCTCTATCATCTATACATGCCTCCAATCCTTTACTAAACCCTATGACACCTATGCAACATAATAATCATCATGAGGCCAAACCATCACTGCCACAAGTCATCTCCATGAGCATAAGTTTGAAGACCTAGATGAAGACCTAGTATGCCAACTCAACTAGTGTACCAACTCAACAAGATGCATGACACCTGAGCCATCATATCCATGACATGTATATCTACATAAATGAGGTCAACGCACTTCTACAATAAGTCAACCATTAGTTCTTGCACTAGGTCATGAACACCACCATTATATTAACAACCTTCAACCATACCAATGCCATAATCTGACCATCATGAGCGTGACATCAATGCCAACACAATCAACTCAATGTCAACTCGTCCAATTGTAACCATGCTACAATGAAGGTACACAAACATAAGCTAGGCTACATAGGGTTGACATCAATGCTAACATGAGCCAACATTAACTAGTTAGAACCATGCACACCATACTTCCAACATAGTGATGAGCTACCAATGATACAAAACCTTATTGAATTTCTCATTAACAAGATTCAACAATTAAAAAAGGGAAATAGGAGCAAGGGGAATTGAAAAGGGAAGATTCAAGGGATGAATTAAAAAATATAGTAGAAAATTATGAGATGATGTCAATCGATTGAAAGAAGAAAATAAGAATTTTGAAAATCAAGAAGAAACAAGGATCTTAGATGAAGAGACTACCAAAAGAATTTATTAAGAAATTTACAAGAATATTGAAGAAGCCCCATAAACAAATGAGGAAAAAGTATAAATGCCTTCTAGAATTGAATAAGGAAATAAAAATTTCAGAGATTGGGTCACATTGTAGCTTAAAAAATAGAAACAAGATATGATTTAAAAAGGTTACCAAAAGATACTAAAGAAGTCAAATTCCATCCAAAATATGTGTACATTTTAATCATGATTGCCTTATCTCAAAGGATAGAATAATAAATTAAAAGGACAAGATGATAGAGGAGGCCATTATCTCTAAAAATAAGATAGTTGAAATGGGTATGCAAAGTGAAGGGAATCCATCAAATATGAGACCATATTGACATCCTCACTACTAGGAAATGTTTTATGGAATATAAAATATCAATATTAGATTACCATGGAAGAATATGGAATATTCATAAATATTCGTGGAATATAGTGTCACAAAATCATTATTCAACAAGATACTATTAAAGACCAACAAGTAATACAAATTGGAGAAGTCACAATAAGATTACACTAAATTAGAGGAAAGGAATATATGTAACAACCAACCATTAAAGATTAATACCAAAAGGGCTTGAGATCGGATAAACATATCCACATCAATGGTGAGAAGAAAGTAGGAATACAAAGAATCCTATTATTTGGTTTCATCATGTGTGACACCCATAATTGCAAATATTTGAAGACAAATACATGAATGAGGGTACTATGATATTGTAAAATTTTAAGAACAACCAAAAGAATTTAGTTGTGAGAAAAAGAGAGAAGAGAGAATGAAAGATCACTCCTTAGGATAATAGATTGAAAAACCAATTTGAATACCTTATATTATATCACTTTCCATGACTACATATCTAAAAAATCTCTTTGGAGAAGAAAAATGCACACTAGGTTGGGGTTCCTTCTTCATGCACAATAAAAAAAAAACCTCTTAGTTTTAATTAATTAGCCAAAAACCTAGAGTTGATGTTATGAAACCAACTCACAAAATAGAAGAAAAGAGAGATCAACGCCTTCAAAATAAGCCTCTTCAAGGGGGAAACCTCCTTTACGTTACACAAATGAGCAATTCTTGGATGATACAAATGACAAGACCTCCTTTCTATTTATAGGAGTCTAAGGGGTCATAACATAATCAGAGCCGACATAACAATAATAATGTAAGGGCACAATAATAACAATAGCGAGCTTCTATGGGGCACAATAATAACAATATGGGGACTACATGGGCATAAAAATATAATAAGGGGGTTGTACTAATAACAATAAGGGGTTACACTAGTAGTATATGGACCTAGCATGCCCCTCTCCTTCAAAAAGTGTTGTCCTCAACGCTTGAGTAGTTCTTGATGATTCTGTATAAAATTCTTGTCCCCCCATGTGGAATCTTCAGTGGGTAAGTTCTTCCACTTGATGAGATACTCTGAAATTGATCAATTTTGTAGCTGTTGGGTTCTTGTTTCTGTGACTGCTCTAGGTTCCAATATGCTTTTTCCTTCCTTGTCAAGTTTTGGCAATATTGTTTGAACTGGGATCTTCTGCAACTTTTGAATGAGTGGCCACACTTCTTCATCCTTCTTCCATTCATACCTTGCTTCTATTATCCAATCTAGTTGGACAATAGAAATAGCACAAAAGAATGCTTCCACATCCTCATCCTTTCTTGAGAGTGCATCTGCAACAACATTTTGCTTCCTTTCTTTGTAGATGATTTCAAAGTCATAACCCAACATATTTGTGACCCATTTTTTCTGTTCTTCTAAAGATAATATTTGTTCTAAAAAGTATTTAAGGCTATCATGATCCCTTTTTACCTTGAAGTGTCTTCCCATTAGTTAAGGTCTCCATTTCTTAAGTGCATGTAGTATTGCAAACATTTCCTTCTCATAAATAGCTTGCTTGAGATGTAGCTGTAAAAATACCCAATCGCCTACATCAAAAATTCTTTCATTACGATGCTGATCTTCCTGTTGTTTCATTTGATTCTTCACTAAAGCAACGCTATCCTTTAAAAGTTGGAGAACTTGTTGTTGATGCTCGATGTGATCTTTCAATGCTTGAACCTTTTTCTTCTTGATATTTCCTTCTATCTTGAGAGTTTGAGGAGTGGTAATTTTTTCCAATGCATTATAAGATATGGTCGGACTCATTTCTTGATGCTCAATGTGATCTTTCACTTCTTGAACATTTTTGTTCTTTATATGTCCTTCTATCTTGATAGTTTGAGGAGTGGTAATTCCAGCTAATGCATTACAAGATATGGTCGAATCTTTTTCGATGTGATCTTTCACTTCTTGAACCTTTTTCTTCTTGATATGTCCTTCTATCTTGAGAGTTTGAGGAGTGGTAATTCTTGCCAATGCTTTACAATATATAGTGGGATTCATTTCTTATTTCTCAGTTGTTGGTTCCTAGTGTATATCCTCTTCTTTTGATGTTTCTTGATCCTTTTCTTCCTCCTCTTCATAATCTATGTAAAATAATTTCTTCTCATCACACTTATGACCTTTAGTGTATTTGCTATCACAATTATAACAAAGCACTTTTTCACTTTTTTCTTCCAATTGTTGTCATGTAAACCTTGTAGGTTGTGGAAGGCTAGGAGAAAAAACACTTCCATATTATAGTCGTGAGTAGTTGGATTCATTGTTTACATAATTTCACTTTCAATTTTTCTTGCCAACTTGAATGCCTTCTCCAATGAATCAGGTTACCAAAGACGAACCTCATGTTGAATGTTACCTTTAAAGTCCCTATGAAGACATCAATCCTTTGCTTCTCTGGAATATCATTTACCCTTATATTCAATTTTTGAAAGTCCTCAATGTTCTCTACCATTGAATCCTTTTGTTTGATATTTATCAATTGGCTAAAGAAGGTGTTTCGCTTTGTACCCTTATAATGTACTATCATTTCCTCTGTGAAAATTGACCACGTGACAAGTGGTTTACGAGAACACAACCCTTCATACCATAAAAATTGATTTCGTTCTAAATATAAAGATGCAATAAATACCTTTTGTAACTGTTTCACCTCATGTAGATCAAAATATTGCTCCATCTGTAGTATCCAATTTAACGGATCCTTGCCATCAAACTTCCTCATATCGCCTTTTCTTGATTTTAGGAGCTCAATCTTCAAACAACTGTAACTCTATAATTTCATATTTCCAAGTTTTGAAATTGAGTCCTACAGTAACCCTTTGAGTCCTCTTTCTAACCCCACAAGTCTGATCAAGATTGGATTATGCAAGGAAGAGTTATGTTAAATCTCCTACGATGACCTAATTATAGATTGGTTTCGTAGAGTGAACTTGTACAAAGTGCCACGTGTCACTATTTCAACCTTAGGTCTTGAAACCGATACACAGAAAACTACGCTCCATCCTCTTTCTGTAACGTCTTACGAAATTTCAATCTGATTCTCAAAGAGAAAGTTATGATGATTTTCCCAAGGTCACCTATTTGGGATGTATTTCAGGGGCCTGTAGAAACCCTAAATGTCTTGGACTGTATCTTCGAAAATATAGCGAAACAAGATCTTAAATTTGGGCCCGAGATTAAACTATTTTTCAGATCAAATGAGTTTTAATTTCAAAGTCTGAAACTTTGTCGAAAAACAATTATAGCGAAAATTCCACGATGGCCTGTTGCGATGGAATTCTGGAGCTTGCAAAAACCCTAACTTCCTCAAATCATATCTCCAAACATATAGCAAGACAAGCTCTAAAATTTAGACCCAAGGTTTAGACCGATTTTATGTCAAATGGGTTTTTCTTTTAGCTTCAGAAACTTTGAAGATAAAAAGTTATAGCTAAAATTCCACGATGACCTGTTTGGAGCAGCGAAACCCTAGAATCCAAAGCTGTTATACCAAATGTTATGAAACCAACTCACAAAATAGAAGAAAAGAGATATCAACGCCTTCAAAATAAACCTCTTCGAGGGGGAAACCTCCTTTACATTACACAAATGAAGAATTCTTGGATGATACAAATGACAAGACCTCCTTTCTATATATAGGAGTATAAGGGGTCATAACATAATCAGAGCAGAGATAACGCACACAGTGGGCTTCTATGGGGTACAATAGTAACAATATGGGGATTATGTGGTCACAACAATAGAAGAAGGGGATTGTACTAATAACAATAAGGGGTTACACTAGTAGTATAGGACCTAATAGTTGAAGTCAATAATAGAGTTTAATAAGGATATGATGAGCTATAAATAATTTATAATTGAAGAAGGAACCCGCATATGGGACTTCGAACTCCAAAAATTCAAATAAACTCTATAATCTGAATTTAAACAGTAATGAAACAAATTACAGATATGACCATACATACAAAGATGCAACAGAAATAATACTTCATTTCATTGATGTAAAATAGTGAAATACGCTTACACATAGAAATGGAAATAAACTAGCTCGGGCGATGGTAGCTTATCTCTAAGAAGAGATGTGGCATCTACATGCCTCTGAACTATCTTTAAAAGAGACTCGAAGGCCTATTTATTGTTGAGAAATAATGGAAAACCATAAACATCCAAAAACCTAACCCTAAGAGATGAAGCGCCAAACTATGGGCCTTGTTTTGGGTAAATTGGTACATCAACTTCTCGAGGTCATAACTTTGGCATATGATCTCCGTTTGACGCGCAAAATACCTCATTAGAAAGATCTATCCAAGGAATACAACTTTGGTACGAGAAAGATCAAACCAAACACCCATGTTTCTCCCACTTTTCCCAAAAAACGTTGTTTAGAGCCTCAAAACGGCTTCGGAAGTTCAGGACCCGAAAAACTGCTAAAAATAGTAAACTGTGCTACAATTTAGGAAGCTGAAAAAATGAAAGAGACAGTTGTGGGGGTCCAAGTGGGATAGGTAGGTGGCCACCAACATCCACCTGGATCATTCCTCCCCGCTTAGGAAGCAATGGTCGCCATTGCGTTGAGTTCCTCCATGAGATGCAAAAACTTCTACTGAACTTGGTCCCTAGTGAGTTGTTCTGCAATCTATGATGTGTCCAGTAATGATGAGAAGCATGGTTGAGGGCAGTCCACATTGAAAACTTGGTGCAAGCCAAGGAATGGGGGAATGCTGTGCTCCAAAGCATGGTTTCCCACAACCTTGGTAACGGTGTAAGCACCATATCAGAGTGGTCTGAGCTTTTGATGGGCTCTTGTAAGGCGTTCTTTCTGCAGGTGTAACTGGACTTTGTCACCCACCGGAAAATTTTGTGGCACCCGATGTTGATCATGTCGCTACTTGTACTTGGCATTTTCCATAGTGGAGTGGCGATAGATCGTCCCGTTGGGTATAGGTTCTCCGGAAGTCAGATCAGATGCATGTTTGACCTGACAGTGCAATGGTACCCCTGTGGGTGAGGAGAAGATGTCCCTGTCTTCTTTCATGACCGTATCCACCTACTTCTGCTACGGAACCCTTCCAGGGGGCCATGGATGTGGCTACGATCATCCCCTTACTTTGAGGGAGAACCAAATAGAAAAGAAATTCCCTAGTATGGGAGATGATCTTACTGCCTTTCTTAGTAGAGATCAAAGAAGTGGTGGTAGGTGGGGCTACCTCAGATATCCTGTATAATGAATTACCCAAAGAAATAATAATAGCGCAAGGCCTTGACTCATACACAACATGTCTCCTCCACAAGTATGGTTGACCAAATAATACATCACAAACATCAAGACGTGCAACATCACACAATACCTCATATGTGAAGGGCTTGATGCTGTAGGGAAGGCGAAATTGTTGGAAGACTCGGAGATCTCTTCCTTGGTGAAGCCACCTGATACTGTATGGCTATGGGTGTGGTGTAGTCGGTAGGCCCAATAGCTTCACGACCTCTTCTGAAATGAGGTTCTTTTGGATCCCATTGCCAACAATGAATTGTAGTGGCAAACCCTTCACCTACATCTATGAGTGGAAAAGACTCTCCTCCTCCGCTGGATCTTCGGGCTCAACCTTCTGGACCTTGGTGCTGGCAACAATGGCGCTGGGCTCCACATCAATGATTTGCTTCCCTTTTTCATTCCCCTTGTCGGGTTCTGACTTAGGGTCAGAACATGCATCTGATTCTAAAGCCTTCAACTCGGCCACCAATGACTGCTTGGTCTGACACTCACTTGTGTTATGAGTGGGGCTCTTATGGAACTCACACCACTTTTATTTGTCCTTCTTTGACTTCGTGGTGTTGTTATTTTCTTGCGGCTTCGATGGGTTGTCTTGGGTGACCTCACCTTAGCTTTGTACTTTGTTCTTCGGATTTGTAGATCCAAAGTCTCACTTATTTTGTTTAAACTTTTGATCGATCTTGACAGTGTATCGGTATGTCGTGCCAAGCGAGGAGATGTTCAGGAACTCCATCTCGTCCTGGATGTTTTTATGTAGGCAGCCACGATATTTGAGTACCAAATGCAGCTTAGAATCCTTGATACCCAACTTTGTGCAAAGGGTATGAAAAATATTTGAGAACTTCGACACATCTTGGTCCCTTCCCTACCGTAGCATGGTCCACTTTATGTATCTATCCTCATAGATTTTGCAGGGTAGTATTGCTCCTTGATGGCATCCCAAAATGTATTCCAAGTGGGTGCGACTAAAAACATTGAGCTCGTACTTTCCTCGTTCTGCTTGCGGTAGGTTTCCCACTAGTCCTTGACATGGGGGGCTGCTTTGAGAAGTGCAAAAGTGATATTTTCCTGGCTGGAAAAATCATGAACATAAAATAACATTCTAGAAGATTTAACCATTTATCTATGCATTTGCGTCTATTTGACCCTCGAATATGGGGATTTCAAAGTTAACTTGTACCTTAGAGTGTGTGGCATTTCCATCCTAGTTGTTGGAAGTAGATGCGTTGCCCCTGGGTCGCTGTTGAAGGATCTGGGTAAAGTTTCCCATCATCGCGTTCCTTTGTTGCTAGGGATTCTTCGAGCAAGATTTTGATAGAATCTCCTGCCCCCTTGTCTTTATTTTCATCCACAATGGGAGGCCGTCAGGATTTGCGAGGCTGGTCTTGTAAGGGTTCGACTAGTTCAAGCCCTAACTCCTTATATATCGACCTCGTTGGGGACATGCAAAGAAACAAAAAGAAAGAGCAGACCGCTCTGATACCAGTGATCTAGATTTAAACATGAATGCAACAAATTACAGATATGACCATACATACAAAGATGCAACAAAAATAATACTTCATTTCATTGATGTAAAATACTGAAATACGCTTACAAACAGAAATGGAAATAAACTAGCTCGAGCGATGGTAGCTTATCTTTGAGAAGATATGTGGCGGCTACATGTAGGTTTTAATCCCGTACAGAAATTACCTGCATACAAATTCTAAATCACAGGAAAAAAAAATGCGAGAGCATAACACATAAAACACATATACACAGAGATTTCCCATTGGATCTCAAAACCGAGACTACCAGCTTGATTTTTCATTATATTCCTTTCAATGTT
>APFE030457469.1:2318-18728 GCA_000404065.3 Pinus taeda | reverse complement strand
TAGGCTAGAGTTGGTTAGGCTAGGTTGGACTAGGCTAGGACAGGTTAGGCTAGGATAGGCTAGGCTAGAGTAGGATAGGCTAGGCTAGAGTAGGTTAGGGTAGGCTAGGCTACGCTAGAGTAGGTTAGGCTACGTTAGCCTAGGCTATAGTAGGTTAAGCTAGGTTGGACTAGGCTAGAGTATGCTAGGCTAGGATATGCTAGAGTAGAGTAGGCTAGGATAGGCTAGGCTAGGCTAGAGTAGGTTACGCTAGGTTAGGCTAGGCTAGAGTAGGTTAGGCTAGGTTTGACTAGGATAGGATAGGTTAGGCTAGAATAGGCTAGGCTAGAGTAGGTTAGGCTATGCTAGCATAGTGGAGGGCTAGGCTAGGCTATGATATAGTAGGGTAGTGCTAGTCTAGGCTAGGCTACAGTACTCTAGGCTAGGGTAGGTAAGAATAGATTCGATTACGGTAGGTTACGGTATGCTACTATAGGGTAAGGTAGGATAGGCTAGGCTAGAGTAGGTTAGGCTAGGAGGGACTAGGCTAGAGTCGGTTAGGCTAGGATAGGTTAGAGTAGAGCAGGTTAGGCTAGGAAAGGCTAGGCTAGAGTAGGTTAGGTTAGGATAGGCTAGGCTAGAGTAGGTTATGCTAGTTTGGACTACACTAGGATAGGTTAGGCTAGGATAGGCTAGGCTAGAGTAGGTTATGCCAGGATAGGCTAAGCTAGAGTAGGTTATGCTAGGTTAGGCTACGCTAGAGTAGGTTAGGCTAGGTTGGACTAGGCTAGAGTAGGTTAGACTAGGATAGGCTAGAGTAGAGTAGGTTCGGCTAGGATAGGCTAGGCTAGAGTAGGTTAGGCTAGGATAGGCTAGGCTAGGTTGGACTAGGCTAGATTATGTTAGGCTAGGTTGGACTAAGCTAGGATAGGTTATGCTAGGATAGGCTAGGCTAGAGTAGGTTAGGCTAGGATAGGCTAGGCTATAGTAGGTTAGGCTAGTATAGGCGAGGCTAGAATATGTTAGGCTAGGTTGGAGTAGGTTAGGTTAGGTTAGGCTAGGCTAGAGTAGTCTAGGATAGGTTAGGATAGGCTAGAGTAGGTAGGCTAGGTTGGACTAAGCTAGAGTAGGTTAGGCTAGAGTAGAGTAGGTTAGGCTAGGATAGGCTATCCTAGAGTCGGTTAGGCTAGGATAAGCTAGCCTAGAGTAGGTTAAGCTAGGATAGGCTAGGCTAGATTAGGTTAGGCTAGGTTAGGCTAGGCTAGAGTAGGTTAGGCTATTTTGGACTAGGCTAGGATAAGTTAGGCTAGGCTAGAGTAGGTTAGCCTATGATAGGCTAGGCTAGAGTAGGTTAGCCTAGGATAGGCTAGGCTAGAGTAAGTCCAGCTAGGATAGGCTAGGCTAGCATAGGTCAGGCTATTTTAGGCTAGGCTAGAGTAGGTTAGGCTAGGTTGGACTAGGCTAGAGTATGTTAGGCTAAGATAGGCTAGAGTAGAGTAGGTTAGGCTAGGATAGGCTAGGCTAGAGTAGGTTAGGCTAGGATAGGCTAGGCTAGAGTAGGTTAGGCTAGGATAAGCTAGGCTATAGTAGGTTAGGTTACGTTAGGCTAGGCTAGAGTAGGTTAGGCTAGGTTGGACTACGCTAGGATAAGTTAGGCTAGGATACGCTAGGCTAGAGTAGGTTAGTCTAGCATAGGCTAGGCTACATTAGGTTAGGCTAGGATACGCTAGGCTAGAGTAGGTTAGTCTAGCATAGGCTAGGCTACATTAGGTTAGGCTAGGATAGGCTAGGCTATAGTAGGTTAGGCTAGGTTGGAGTAGGTTAGGCTAGGCTAGGTTAGGCTAGGCTAGAGTAGGTTAGGTAAGGCTAGGCTAGAGTAGGTTAGGCTAGGGTAGGATAGGCTAGGTTAGGCTAAGATAGACTAGGTTAGGCTAGAGTAGGTTAGGCTAGTTTATGCTAAGCTAGAGTAGGTTAGGCTAGTTTAGGGCTAGGCTAGGCTAAGGTGAGCTATATTAGGCCAAAGTACAGTAGGATATGCTAGAGTAGAGTAGGCTAGGCTAGGCTAAGACAGAGTAGGCTAGATTAGGCTAGGCTAGGCTAGGCAATAATAGAGTAGGTTAGGCTAGTCTAGGCTAGGCTACGGTAGAGTAGGTTAGGTTAGGGTACGCTAGGCCAGGTTAGGTTCAGCTATTCCAAGCTAGGCTTGGCAACATTAGGTTAGGCTAGGATAGAGTAGATTAGGTTACTTTACGCTAAGCTATGGGAGAGTAGATCAAGCTATGTGAGAGTAGGTTATGATAGGTTAGGGTAGAGTAGTGTAGGATAGAGTATGTTATAGTAATCTAGGCTAGTAGGATGGGTTAGGAATTTCTCTATCTCTATTCTCTCCCTTTATCTCTATGTCTCCCTCCTTATTCGTATACTTATCTCTTTTTTTCTATCTCTTTCTCTCCCTATGACTATCCCTAACCATATCCACCTCTCCTTCTTGTTATAGACATATTTGGGCACTTCAACCCCAATCTTATATGTCGATAAACTAGGACTCATCAACCCCTAAAAGAGTGGTTTCACACCCTAAAGGAACGTGGTCATCTGATTACATCATTTCCAAAAAGTTCCACCTGAAAAGCCATCCAGAAATGCCCCAAACTGAACCATATTGATTGCTACATTGGCCAGGTGTGATGCATACTAAGTGGTACACTGCTAAGGTGTGATGCATACTGATTAGGCCTTATGTAGTGTGCGATGGGTGAGGGTGGACAAATTTTTGAGATAGTTTGCTAAGTGGATGGTCATGGAATCTTCTAGAAACTTCTCTTATGACACATGCCTCTCTGAATTCGCCTAGGGATGAGTATGAGATTCAAGAAATCTCCAAGTGGAACCAGATGCAACAAGTGGAATGACACTAATCAAAACCCCAGAGATGACTCACACCCTTGCACACATCTATAAATAGATCACTCATCTAAGGGATCCAGAGGCTAGAATATTGTGAATTGCAAGGAAGTGTTGATAGTTTGTATTTGAGGTAAGAGCATTGTATTGTTGGTGTGATCTTGCTATTTCATGAGGTGAAGAGGGATTGATGTCGGGAGGATGACGTTGGATCAGACAACTGGGTTGTAATTCTCCCTTCTATTTAATAAAGTTCTTCAAGTTTTCTTCCATATAATTGTGCACTTGTGAATGTTATTATTTGTGAATGCCATTGTATGTTCATTATATATATGATTCTGTAGTTCTTATGTTACAATAGATCAAGATGCTTTGATGGTTCTTTGCTACTGTGTTTCTACAAGTATTCTTCAAGTGGGATAAGTACGGAGAGGAGTTGCAAGCTCTGTCAAGGGGGAGAAAGATCGAACAAAGGATTAAGCGGAAGTTCCAGGTTGGTCCACTCATCTTTCTCTTATCTATTGTGCATAGAAAAAATTGTGAATTTCTTTAAACTATTGTTTCTAGGGTAGCTGCCAAACCTAGAGGTCTAGTCGATTAAAAAGACACTAGTTTTCCCAAAAACAAAATGGTGACTCCACTTGGACTTACAAGCATTTTAGATGCCCTTTTTGTAGCTCAGTAACCTCTCAAGACTTGCCTCTATACTTTGCTCTTTGTTGTCCATCATAGCTCAGCTTAACTCACTGAAATTAGCTGCAAATTTAAGCCAAAACCCACTTCAGTTGCGCTCCTTGGCCCATCGCACTATCTGTCCCTGTAAGCCAGTATGCATCACACTTCCCAACTGTAGTAGGTGTAATGCATCCTTGTTTCTATGAAGCCCAGATGCGATGACTGACTGAACCTATTTCCATTCTAGAAGTTTGGGGTTTTTGTCCTTATTTTCAGTTTTGTTTAGTTGTTTTTGCTTCTTATGAAAAGTACCTCATTACTGAAGCATGCTGGCATCACATAGATCAGCCTTCATTGATTAGTATTAGTGAATGTTTTTATGTATTTGTCCATCATTTACAATCCTTTGTCGAAAAGTTGCTTAAATTGAACTGTCGCTTTGATATGAAAAGTGTCATAACTGTTGTTTTGTATCAAAAAAGAGAAGTGTCGTGGATTCTTCCTTGCTTGGATAGTCAATTGAACTTTTTTTCATGTATTTGGTTTAATTTTTTTATTTATTTGAAGCGTCGAAAGCATATTTTTTGTTCAAAATTGAAAAGTATTGTTTAATCTTCCTTCCTTTCTTTAGCTCATAGAATTATTTGACCTTACTGTTGTAGTACCTTTCTGACAAGTACTCCTTCCCGAAAATCCTCTTGAACTCATGCCAACTCAAGTCCTCCATCCTGATGTCTCTATCTCGCTTAACATATTCCCACCATATGTCAGCGTTATCTTTCAGGATGAAGGTAGCAATTCTGACCTTCATGTTTTCTATGTTCTCATGCAACTCAATGAACTTGTTCATCCCAAGTATCTAAGGCTTTGCATCTTCTGGATTCTTCAATTCTCCATCAAAAGTAGGTGGCTTTGATTTTTTAAACCCATCTAGAATGTATCCCATATCACTCCTCCTGTAAGGATGATAACGATCACGATCACGATTCCTGTCAGAATCATAACTAGAATAATACATGTATCCATCACCTCTCCTATCTGGAGTATCCAACAACCTTCCATCTCTCACTGTTCCATCTTTATCTGACCTGTGACCACCATGAGACCTATTTCCATATGCCCCATTAGTTCTTTCCTCCCGTCCATGGCTGACCTAAAGTGGTCCTTGTCGCTTCAATTATGACAAAATTTGGGGTATTGCATTAACCTCGACTTGTTCCTCTTGTGCTTGCATGATTTTGTTATTGTCTGCCTTATAACTCCTTATTTCTTCCTCATGTTTCTCAATGTGTCTATCAAGTCAGAAGAGTTCCCAACACCATGCTTCTTATCTAATTCATAGGGAAAATATTTGTATTCTACCATCTTGCTAGTCATTTGATCTCTTTCTTGCAAGGCGTACTATGTCAACTAAACCAAATCACATTAAACCAATGTACCTTATCATAATTCAGGGAGGATATCACATATGGAAGATCAACCAATTAGCATATTACATGTATAACATAATCATGACAACATATATACATATAGTACATAAGCATATAACCATGTAACCATCAATGTAGGTAGAGTCAATCATCAATGCATGATCATGTCAACTACACATACCATGAACTCATGCATGACAAAAACAACCATACCAATGAAGAATGACAATACACAAACATAAACAACACGTAACCAATCATACACTCATGACGAAACACTTCACAACAACAACATCCTATTTCACATGGCGACATCACTACAATCATGACCGACACCATGCATGTGCATCAAGCATATAAACCAAAAGGATGATTAACATACGTGAAATTTACATGAATGCATGATCAATATAGACCGCCCTTCCAGCCCAAGGGGTGAACCATGCTCTAATACCACTCTGTGACACCCTCCTCCCACATCTACCGAAGTAACCAGCCAACCGAGGTAAACATGTGACGAGAGGATACTATGATGGGATTCAACCTCCTATGTGACCTTAAGGAAGTGTAATGGATGGAAGCATGACATACAAACCTTCCACATCAGCAAAACGACTCCCAAGAACCTTTCCAACAATTCTGAGAACTAGCCACTAGGTCCCACTGAGTTTTTAGACCAATTAACTCTTGAAATCTCCCATGCTATGTGAATGCTAGAATCCAAAGGGCTCTAGACGCTCCCACAACATGGCATGCCAATGTTTAGACACTATTTTTCTCAATGTTGTGCCAACATCCCCAGGATTTGAGCCACTTTTTCAGGCTCAAAACCCAAGTCATAGACTAGAATTAAATGACACCTTCATAACAAAAAAATAATAAGGAATGATGTTACAAATTCAATTACTTGAACAAAGGCTTAACTAGACCCTTACTAGCCATGAAATGTGTTTCATCAAACATATCACAAACATGTAATCTAAAGTTGAAAATAATAGATTTAAGCATAAGGTCTCATACTTATCTGAGAATCTCCTAGAAGCATTGTTCCCTTATATCATTAGTTGCATTATCACTTTTTAGGTCATAGTTACATTGTTCATTCATTTACAAATCAAAACATGAGGAAATCCATAAATCATCATTGTCATAATACATGCTTATAACCAACATAATGAAAACATAAATATCAAGGATACATCAACCATAAAATTTACATATAAACTAGTACATTTATACATAAGATATAAAGGAGAGAACCTCTCATTAATGAATGTAAAAGCCAACCCAATATGGGACTACCACATTCCACCTGACCATAGAATGGCTGAGCTAGTTCTCTCTTTAGCCATTCACCCCCGTGCCGTATTCCAAGCATGAATTTGGGACACAAACCAAAAGAACCAACCAGGGCATCCCAATGCTAAACCACCTCACCCTCGTCAATAGAAACCAGGCTTTACCATAATCCATCCCAAATCATTGGGCCAACATAATAAACATGTAATAACAGGCTTTACCATGATCTCTGCCAGATCACTAGGCCAATATAAGCATGGATGCCTCCAGATTTCTCCACCTACACCGTGAGGAATTTTCTTGTCTCCTAGTCTCTTACGCTTTATTGCAATCCACAGTCCAATCCAAGGATCACTAGGCCCTAAAATGAGACACCACCCTCTAGGATTTACCATATATCTCTTCATACACCATCAAGGATTCCTAGGAGTAATCAAGGAAAAACACCTCTTGGCTTTATTGTATATCCCACTATTCACCGACAAGGATTCCTAGGCCCACCAAGGCAACATAAAATCTATATTTATTACAAATGATAGTCTGGTTTAGGGGTTACTATGCCATGTGTTCTATTATTTGGATATCCACCTCACTGACCTTCAAATCCATTTGACAATCCAACTCAACCAAAACATGAGAACCCCATCACACCATGATTATCCGAAAATGGAAAGGCTAGGATGAAAACACTATGACACCTAGAAAAACCAATGCCATAATAGTAAAATAACCACATGCAATACCATTCATGGAAAATATAGGAAGGAAAACACACATGCAAATAAATACTTGTGAAGAGTCTTGTTGTAGATGTTTGGTCATGCTCCTCCTTACTTGCTCCTTTCTTCCTCTTGCCTTCTTTTCCTTCCTTGATCCAGTGCCAAAGTGCTCCAAGAAAAATCTATGTCCAAGGGAGAGAGAAGGAGAGAGAGAATAATGAAAAAGCTCCAGAACTGACCCGACAAAAGGTACCAACTGATCCTCATAATCCTTTTTATCAATTAGGCCTATGTTTTTCTTCATTTTCCATTATTTTCCTTCATTCTACTCCTCACATGCAACTTGTGACCTTTAACCTTCCTTTTCTCCTAATTTCCACTATTTTCAAAAATAAATGTGACAAAAATGACATTTTGCCTTTCCAAAGCCTTAGCCATTTCCTTTTCCAATTTCCTTAGCCATAATAAATGAACTCAACACCCACACTAGGATGCCCTGCCCAACATTCAGCTTGGAATAAGTGTCCCATCAACTGTGGTTATTATTTTTCCTTTATTAGCTTTTATTACATGGAATTTTCATGAGGGTTGTTACACTCCACATGGGGTGTTTCCGTTTTTTCCTATAGTTATGATTGTTCCATAGATTTTTTCAAGTTGTTCCTTTGGATTGAGTGTTTCCTTGACATGAATCACAATCTGAGAGGATTTATTTTGTTGAGATATTTCCTTTTCTCTAGGCCTTTGTCTCCTTAATTTTTGAAGCTCTAATTTAACTATTGGTTCTTTTTTCTAGGTTTGGTTGTTGCCCCCATTTTTACTGAATTACTATAATTTATTTTTATATGATTTAAAACTAGGTTATTCTTTCCTTTTGTTTAGATACCAAGAGACAAAGGTTGTTTTCTTTTCCTTTTTCTACAATGGTAGGCTTAGAGTCTTTCAAGACTCCATGGGTTCCAAATAAAGTCTTACTATTTGTGTCACTAAATCTTATCCAAGGGCTAGATTGCCTCAGACTAACCAAGACATTAGAAAAAATTATCTTGATTAGCCTTTTATGGGCTTAGAAGTCATTCTTATATCCTTTTATTTTTCCATTCATTTCATTCAAGGATTGTGATAATAAGTTGGGATTCTTAGGGTTTGAGCCTTGATTGCAAATGGCCCTCGTGTCTATGTTGGTATAACAACCTAAATTGGTAGGCATATACCATATTAAATATTCCATCATAAGAAATTTACATTAGTAGGTGTTAAAATTTCACCTCATTCAAAGGGGGTGATAGGCTCTCCCTCTTAATCTCATTTTTGTCTTCTATAAAATCTTTGTTGGGTAGGAAAAACGTTCTTTTTGGAAAGAGTTGTCTTGTTCCTTTCTTATTTAGGCACAAGGGAGACCTTGAGGGATACTATTTACTTTGTTAATTTCTTCTTTATTAATATGAATTTCTAGTCCTTTCATTAATATGGTATACTCTTGTTTTACATTCTTATAAATGTGATGTATGTACATTGACCACCTCCCAAATAAAATCTATGTAGACATGATTTCTTGGTTGATTGGTCTTCTTGTGGTCTTACTCCCTCACCATAACTGAAAAAGGCCACTTAATAATGGATTTTCCATCTCAAATGAGGGAAGTAGTAGTGAACTTCATTTCTTACTTGTATATTGTAGTTTAAATTCACACACCTACTCCATCACGCTCCTGTTTTCTTTTCATGATCTCAAAATAGTTCCAAATATGCAGCACCTTATATTTTGCATGAAACATACACAACTATTAAAAAGACATGCATTTTTGAACTAGTTGGCACAAGCATTTGAAAAAATGAAATTTTGATCCATTTGCGTATTATTCTTTGTCAAGTGATTGCAGAACAATTGAAAGAAGTGATGTACATAAGTTAGGTCATGTCACTTAACACCAATTATGTAGAAGAGCTACTCCTTCAACATAAACCTGTATTTTCCAGTATCAGACCCATGCCTATATGTAATATGGATTGTAATTTTGACATATTCTAAGTGATAATATTGGCTTTGAATTCCATTTTGTGGTTTAAGGGTGTATTTCTCTACAATAAAAACATATACAAATACATTCTTAGAAATAAAAATTGCATGTTAAGATACTAGCATCAAACCATAATTTGAAAAGAAAAAAGATACTATTTAAGTACTCATTACTAACCTTGTACTTTAACTGAATATCATTTTTTTCAGTTTCTCTCTAGGCTGAATGTCATATGTGACATATTTGAAGGTTTGCAAGTTATCTTCAATTTTTCCCACCACCTTTTCGGGGTGGCATGTAACATAACATCTAATAGTAGGACTTTGTGATATTCTCTCATGTTTCTGTCCACTTTATTCAGAAAAGTGTCTACCAAGTCAGTGCCATGGAGGGTAAGATAATTGCTTACCTCTACCCCAATCTAGTTTATTCTACATATCTTGGCGTCGTGTCTGGTATCAATCTCGTATCCTCCTTGTTTCCATACATCTGAAGCGGCTTTGAATCATCTTTTGAACTTTGTATGCTCCTCCAACTGACTGATACTCTTGATGTGGGATTTATGTAGTCTTCTCTTTTTCCTGTCATTAGCTTGTATAGTTGATCTAACATTCTCAAATTATCTCAATCATCCATAGGTTTGGTGAACATTAGTCCTTGATATGGATCTAGCGGTTGTATTACCCGCATCCCTTCTACTTCAAAGATCATCAACTCTTTATTCAGGTCAATGATACCATAGTTCTCATATGCTAAGTTGATACCAAGAAGTGCCAGGTACGGTTCTTTATCACCCATCATGTTTATTCTTCAAATTTAGTATAAGTTTTTACACCTGCTACATCCACTTCTACATCTTCCAACCTTACAATGGGAAAGATGCAATACTGATTTGCCATCTGCAATTGTATTGGTGAATATTTAAGTTGCATCTTCCCTAGCACTTCCCATGTCTTTCTAGGTAGAATAGTTACACCTGACCCCAGATCTAACAATGTATCCTTAATCTGAAATCCTGCGAATTGAGCGTCAATATAAAATTCTCTATTGGTTCTCTTCTTTTTCCATTGTAACCTTCTTGAATGTCTTTCCGGTAGGTTTTCTGATATTGTTTCCCAATTTTCTTCATCTTATGGCAATACTACTTTTAGACTCCTACACAACTCCTTTTATATTTGTTCGTTATCAATAATCTGCAAAAATAACCTAAACCATTCTTTGATTGGTTGAGTGTTACATGTTATGTGTGATTCTTGTTTCTTGTCTCCTTTATCTATGTTAACCCATCAAATAAATTGGCCGCTTCTTGATAGTATTGTTTTTTTTGGGTGGGGTTGTATGACCGTTTTGGTGATGCTACTCAAACAATTGAAGGTTGATCTATAATACCCCAATAATTCTCTGTCTTCTTACCTTCTTTGGTAACTACATTCATATTAGTTACTGGAAGTGAATCAATAGTTATTGGTTTTGCATTGATCAAATTAGCCCCCCTCTATCTGGTTCTTTCTTCCCATTCTGTAATCAGCTTTGGACAATCCTCGGTGGCATGTGCATTGACCCTACATTATGAGCACCAAGGACTTGTTAGGAGTGGACAATCTCTGGTGACATGTCCCTCCTTATCACAATTGTAACATCTTACAAGTCCTCTTCCCCCTATTGTTCCTCCTCTCATACCTCCTCCTCATCCCCCATGACTAGATTAATTGATTTTGAAGGTGGACCTATCTAGCCGCTCTGCTAAAGTGTCTAATGCTTAGAATTGGTCAGTGTGGTGTGTTGTGGATGCCCAAAATTCATAGTAACTATTGTTAGGTACATTGGGATACTTTTCTAATATTGGACTATTTGTGCCTCTTAGCCTCGAGTATTCAATCGCCACATGGTCTTCCACTAGCCAGTGAGTACACTACACATTGGGTCTCACTGGTTGAATTAGTTGCAAGTCCTTTAATTTCTCTGTTAGATTGGAAATTTGATTTTGGAAGCCCATGATTTATGGTTCTTGTTATCCCATCCCTCCTTGATAATCATGTGGGTATCCTTCCAAGGCTTCTATGCACAATGCTTGTTCTAAAGGATCCTGGAGAGTTCCAATCTTTTGTTGCGTCAATGGTGTTCTTGTGAGGAGTAGGAGCACTTTGATGAACAGTTCCCTCTAGTGATTAGGATCTATGGTATAGATTAGCTTTCCAATAGCATCCTTAAACCTCTACATCAATTCCCAAGTAGTCTCTCCTTCTTTTTTCTTGATCTCCCATAGTTTGGACACTCCTTGCTGATATGTTTGTTGCACCTTGAGTTCTTGAATGAAGCCTCTCTTAATATCATCCATTGAAGGGTTATGTTTATGTTCTACCTATTTGATAAACCATCTTAAATATATTTCTCTTAGTGTGTTCTGGAACTCAATTGACTTTACATTATTTTGGGTTTGGCATGCTCTCCACATAGCTTCACATAGATACTAATGTTGTTCTACATCTTCATTCCCTCTACCAGCAAATTCAGGATATCTAGTAGAAGACCCATGCCATGTTGATTCAAGTGTGTGCTAAGAGCACAAATCCTTGGTTTTCAAGTTGTTGAGATCCTTTTAACCCCAGATTACTAACACTGCTATTAGATGTACTAAAACTAGCTTTGTATTTTGCATGCACATTGTGTACTTGTATTACTTTAATAAACCTAGCAACAATTTTGTAAAGCACCATGGGAAGGCCATGGTGAATAATACCTGATCTTTGGGGATTCTTCTACAAAACTCTAGCTGAAATATCATCTTTGACAAGCAATCTTATCATCACATCACACATCTCACCTTCCATCTCCTCTTCATAGTTTCTGCGAGTGCTTCCTTCTGACATCTTACCCACAACCTGTAAGGAAGGGTTCTTGTCATTCTCCTGGCTCCAATCTATCTAGGCAACATCCATTTCTTATTATGCATCATTCTCCATATGCTTTCCTACTTTTGGGCTCCCTGACACCACTCCTACTTGGTGGAGCCCCATACATCTTTTCTTTAGCACTTGTACTTCTCTTTCCTACCACTTCTCTACTAGTAGTGCTCTCCTTGCCACCCTAATATCTCTAGCTCTTCAGAACCCTTCTATGTCCATTCCTTCAACAACATCTACATTTTCCCAAATGGTATCATTCACCCCTTAGGCCCTTCCCCTAGTATTGGGGTTTTACGCTACCATAGTCGCTCTGGGTAAAGGTAACAATCCTTCTTCCACCATCAACATCTTAATCTAGAAAGGCACTCCGTTCACAAGTTTCCCTCTTAACCCTGATCTGAACCGTCCACCTTTGAAAAGGACTGATAGTTTTCTACTGCAAATTTGACTATGAACCCTTATACGATAGTCTGTACCCAAAGATATATTGGCCTCATCATCTCACTATTCAAGTGTTGAAGTTGTTAGTATCCTATAATTATAGGTAACTTGATTCTTCAGCTATTTATTTTGCATTGCTCCTATGACGAAGACATCTGGCTTGATTGAGTTCGGTTTATTTCATTTTCCCTAATCCTTCATCACCCTGCTGTACCCTTCATGCCCTTCCATCCATTTTTTTCACCCCTCCATCATTTCCCTCCATTACAGACATAAACAAGCTTATGATAACAATAAAATAGAATAAAATAAAAAATATTAGGTTAAAAATGTTTAGAGGCATTTTTTTAACATTAATTAGAATAAATTAGTGTAGAATTGGGTTATATTTGTGAATAATAAACTAATTATTAATTAATTAAGTTAGAAGTTAGGTTAGTAATTAGGTTAGTGTTTAGGTTAAAACTAAATATTAAAATATTAAAAAACAAAATAATACCCACATTAAAAAAATATAAAAATAAAAAACATTATAAAATAAAAAAAAAAACGAAAAAAAATTACCTTATTCCCTTTATGCATTTCAAGACACCCCCCTCTACTTCACTCAAGCCTGGGGGGGAGAAATAAATGTTCTGAGGAGAGGGTCCCCTATTGGACAACCTCACCATTTCAGACCCACCACTACAAGACACTTCACCTCCAAGGAGGGCGAAATAACAACTTCCACAAACCACTTCCAAAAAAAAAAAAAAAAAAAAAAAAACATTTTTCTACAATTTTACCAGTCTATTTTCGAGAGGGATTACTGGCAAATGGGAAGGAATTTTGGAAAACTGAAAGAGATTTTTGTTTAGCACGACCTGAGGAAAAAAATGTCTCCCATAATTTACACAAGTGTCAGCAGTTGAGGGAATCAAATCCATCTTTGAGCCCGTTTTTTCAGGTTTCATGTTCTTCCTAGTTTGGTCATGATTTTGCGGTAGATATTTTGGTGAGCTGGAGATGAATTAAGGAAAAACGAAAGAGGATTTTGTTCAGAATGATCTACGGAACAAAGCCTCTCCTAGAAGTTACATAGATGGCTTCATTTGGGAGAATCAAATCTCTGAGTTTACCCCTATTTTGAGCAGTTGAACTCCATTTTTTATGGCATGCCTATTTTGGCCATGATTTTGCAGCAGATATTTTGGTGAACTAGAGATGAATTAAGGAAAACTGAAAGAGGCTTTTTTTCAGCACAAGCTAAGGAACAAAAAAATCTCCTAGGTTTTACATAGGCATCTTTAGTTGGGAGAATCGAATCTTTGAGTTTACCCCTATTTTCAACACTTCGACCCGTTTTTTGTGGAAATGAGTCCAATATTTTTAGGGATTTATGTCTATATTTGGCTGTGGTAGTTGAATTCGACCTCCTATTCCAAGGAGAGGATTTCTTCTATATATTGTAAGAATTCTAATTTTAAAAGAAGAGGGGAAAAATTCATAAGAAGGGAAGGGTCCCATTCTGTAACGATCCTCCCTGTGTTTCAAGTGATGGTTTGCAAAGGAATAGAAGATCAGTTGTTCAGGATTCAAGCGGTGTACTAAATGGTGAATTTTTCTCTTGTTGCTATTTGTTTATCCATTTTATTTATTTCTCTATATTTCTGAATCCTCAATTGTAAAAAAGAAAGTGAAGATTAAGATTTTCTATTTGAGCAGCTTATTTCTAGTTGTGTTACAATTTACATGTTTTCTACTGATGCCAAATCAAGGAATTCTTAATTTCTCCTGGGTTTCTGGTGACTTCCTCTCTCCTTCTATCTCCTCAGTCCATTTTATTCTCAAATATCCATGCAGTGCACCTATCTTTCCCTGTTTCACTCCTATTTGTTGTTTTTGCAAGATGATCACCTCAAGCCTTTGACTCCATTTCCCAATGGTTGTTTCCCCTTGCTTTCCCTACCAAACCCATTTAAAACAAAAAAAACCAAACTTGTTCTCATTAACTAGCCTAATATCCATTCATCCAAAAAAACTAAATCTCAAAGAGAGAGCCCTCTCTAAACTGGCAGGGCTAGATCCCAGCTCCAAAAGCAGTTTTGATGTTACCTCTGAGATTTTGTTTTCAGCCTCAAAATTACAGAGTGATAACATAGTGGTGAACATACTGGGGACGATGTTCTTCAGTAATAATTTTCAAGATTTAGATTTGGTTGGTGATGGTGGACAAACAGCCAGATGCAAAAAGGTTGAAAGCCAACACCTGGTGACTCCACACAATTTATGTGATCTAAAGACTCCACTGGTAAAAGAATCCAAAATTGTTGAGAACCTATGGGGACTACATTCTAGCTTTCAATGTTTTCAAGATGAATTCAATAGTACAATGTAGGTATGCTCGTATGGACAGATCAAAGGTTCCGGGTTTTCCAAATCCCATGCCCAACATTGATTGGTTAAAATATCTTCCATTATTTAAAGATGAAAAAGGAAATGATGTTCCTTTACATTTATTGAGTTTTCATATGCATATCTAAAAGTTTAAAGTCAAATTCCATGAATATTGTCTTATGAAAATATTTATGGTAACTTTGGAGGGAAAGGCTAGATCTTGGTATGAAAATTTACTAGCCTCTGGCAAAAATAATGTTCTTTAAAGCATTTTCATATTGCATTTCATGACAAATATTAGTCATGTCTGTTGTTGATTCAAAATTGTTGTGACAATTGTGAAAGTTTTATTCAATATCTGTAAGATTACTATGATGATGATCAGTTCATGGATGATGAAATATTAGAGGCTTTAGAAGAAAAGTATTTTCAAAAAGTAGAAGCCTTGCTTGAACTATCTTCTCTTGAAGAAGAAAAATATGATGTATGTTGTTTAGAGGTCCATGAAGTTTCCCCACAGGCAACAATTCATGCAGCACAACAAACTAATCAGCCAAAGGGTAAAGAAGAAATTCAGCTTCCTAAAATTGCTCAAGTAGAGGACAACAGTGAAAATCAATAACAGTCTGGTGATCCGAATATAGAGGTGATAGAGCTTAAAGGTATTGATCCACAAGAGCATCTTCAACAAGTAGTAGTTTCTTCAAAAATTAAAGACCATTCAAATTTATTTGATGAAAACCATCTCTCAAATTTTCTCTCTTAGGATGTAAATAAAAAAAAAACAACATACTTTTATAGATCATGTTCCTTCATGTGAAATTGATGATAGTTTGCAGCTCCCTTGCAAGCTTTTATGGAACAAAGGGAATCATAGGGACTTCACTATTGTATATGATATGGTTGTTATATTTGATGAAGATCAAGAGAATTTAGGGCACTTGGTTACAGTGGATAACAAGGAGGAGAGGCAATTTGCTTCCTTTCCGTTTCAAGAGAATCACTTAAGTCAAGTAGTAGTTTGGAATGAGGTTTGTTTTCTAGTTACAAATCATCCAAAAGATCTTATGTGGTAGGATTACCGTGATCATTGGGTCAATCTATTGCAGTCATCAGTAGAAGAAGAATTTTCCAAGTTCATCAATAGAGACATTGAATCTAGTTGAAAAGTTAAGATGCCATTTTCCGAATTTACTTTTCTACCTAGAGAACTAGAATGCAAACTTTTGTTAAGTATCCATTTACTTGACTGGTTGCATTGGAAGTTTGTTATTATTTGATATGACAGTCTTTTTATCAGACTAGAGTAGGTAGGTGAGTGCAAATAAGCTCAATACTCTAAGCATCTTTTAAGTTTAAGTTTCAGATTTCTTCTCAGTTTTCAGTTCAAGTATGTTTCAGGCTTCAATTTACAGATAATTATGATTTCAACTTCAATATTTTCAGCGATAGATCAGTTTGCATATTTGGAACTAGCCCAATGGATCAGGCTACTAGTCTACAACGTTCTTGACACCTCCTAAAGGAGAGTTCCATCCCTGATTGGAGCCACTATTAGTATCATATAATTATAGGTAACTTGATTCTTCAACTGTTTATTTGGCATTGCTCCTATGACGAAGACATCTGGCTTGATTGGGCTCGATGATTTCATTTTTCC
>APFE030457465.1:0-14971 GCA_000404065.3 Pinus taeda | reverse complement strand
TTTCCCGTGTCATGTCCGCGTCCCGAGCGCGGACGTTTTGAAGGACTGCTCGGAATTTTGAAAACTTGGAATTTTTGGAAAGGGCATGCAAAGAGAAAAATTACCAATACTTGGAAGAAGCTTGATTTTGAGATTTGAGCCTCCAAAAGCTCAAAATACATCAAAAAAATGACTTTCTGCCCACTTTTTGAGTTGCAGAAAGTGACCTTGGGAGAAATGGTGTTTGAGGGGGCAAAACAACTCCAAATTCAGAAATTCCACTTGGGATGGAAAGTAGACAGACCAAGCTTTCCAATGAGCCATCTTGCACCTGATTTGGACCAGTGGAACCCACTCAAAAGTTGCTGCAAAGGTGCGCGGACATGAGAGCCAGGGGGCGCGGACATGAGAGCTAACTTTGCAAGAATTCACTTTTTTGGTCAAAAAGCACTGTTTTGACTATGGTTGATTATTTTTACTTGTAGATGATGGAGAAATGTAATATTTTCATGGCATTTTGATAAATTTTACCTCTCTTTACTCTTCTAGAAGCTTCCTTGATGTAAAAAGTGAAAAATTAATGCATGAATTAGTTAGCTAAGTAATAGAGGCAAGTTGTTGAGATGCCTATTATCTAGTGCTTAGTTTGGAATTAGTTCAAACTGCTCCTAGAAGGATGAGCTCGACCCCTAGAGGAAAGGGAAGAGGTTAGCTTGCCTATATTATGTGTTCTCTTAGTCATTTTGAGGGGTTGGAAGGTTGAACTCTTGAGGGAGAAAGTTTACATTGTATATTGTACATCTATCTTTGCAATTTCAAGAGGAAGAAGGCCAGGGTTTTGCAGACATCCTTGTGGATTCTTGTGGATTGTATTGTTGATGGTGTGTTCTCTACATGTTCTTGTAAGTTTGTTTATGTATTCTACATCTCTCTTTTGCTTCTATTTGGACAGATGAAGTGGTAAAGTTTGAATACATGCTTTGACATGCTCAGCTTTTTAGTTTGTTCAAAATTTATGTTTTCTGCTATCTAGAGAGGATTCAAATGGTTGTTTGCCCTCTTTAGCTCTTTCTCTATCATCCCTGATCATCCATCTCAGATTAAGGCATCAGCGCTCACTCCTACCTTGCCCCAAAGATCCCCCTGCAAAAACTGTGCTCAATCCCCGCACCCTGAATTGCACTCCCTCCAATTGCCACCAAAAACCCAAAAAATCTTTAAATCAACCCCCCTTATCAATTTACTAGCCTAATATCTTTGATCCTAATTGGTCAGCTTATCATATTGAAAGATCTACCGAATCTGACCCGAGAGAGCCTTCTCATACCTCGTAGGGCTTAGCTACGAGGTGAAATGGTTTGATGTAGCCTTGAGAGTTTGTCTATCTCAGCCTAGGTGAATTCCAAGCGCTAACAAATCACATGGAGGAGGAACAAAACTGCAAGTTTTGAGCAGATCTACTTATAGAGAAAGAAGCTATGGCTATAGAAGCAAAGAGGCAGCAACACGACAAGAGAATTGCGGAAAGGAAGAGGGATAAGAAGAGAATAGAAGAAGCAGAGAAGGAGTTTCATAGCTGATGGAGCAACTCCAAAAAGAACAAGAGCTGCACCAACAAGATAGGGAAGTGCAGTAGCAACAGATACAGCAAGGGGCACATCATGTGCAAACAGATGAAGCAATGCCTGTACAAATATTTGATTCATCTGAATAGCTGGCATGAAGTGAATAGGGTGAACCATCACAAGGGCAAGACTTTTTTCATGAGATAGAACATGCACTTCAATAGTTGGATGCAGACATGGCACAGAAGGAGTTGGAATAGGACACCGACCTCATGCCCCACCACAAAGAGGTCAACTCACCCTCTTCAATGCATCTAGAAGAATAGTAGGTCTCGAATGACCAAGGAGGCACTGAGATCCTTGGTGATCAGCTAGAAGAAGAGATGCATGACATCTTGTTTGATGAATCCCAACATAGAGTTGTGCAGTCTCACATAGTGTCAAATTTGAAGGATCAAACATCCCCTGTGCAAGTTGAAGAATGAGTGATCGTTACTAATGTGCACAAGCATCTAGCTGCTTTGGCCGATGCAACCAAAGTGTATGCCGAAGCCACTAGCTCAAGTGTTCATTTTCTGATAGCTGAGAATGAGTGAATGGCGAAGGAACTACAGGTGGCCAAAGGAGGAGACTTGGTGACAATGTCTGCCCGAGCTGAATTGAAGAAGGAAATACTAGATGAGGTATTGTCCCTTCACAAAGTTATACGAGCATTTTACTCTAAGTTTGGTATTGTGCACAAGGCGGTCGTCCATCTCAACTAATGGTAGCGGTGATGTGCTAGGAGAGCATGCATCTTGACGAACATACATGCTGTTGTTGATGACATGCAAACATGGACGATGAAGTACAAGGGATTCCCACTTCACTTGCCAAAGATGATGAGGCCAAATACGGTCAAGCTGAAAGCACGTATCTAGATTCAGATCCAGAACTATGAGGATCTCCCACAACTCATCACTAGCATATAGGATTCCCATGCATGAGTATTCAAGAGCATGGATGTTATGGTGCGCACACATGCGATCCCATCACTTGGGACTCTTACCCAGGCAAAGACCAAGAATCAAGTTTGACTAGAGCTTGATTCGTACTTCGACGAGTTGATGCGCATCGCCACCAACCCAGACTTGCCTATCATTGTAGACATCATGCACAGGTATATTTCTAGTCAGGCCACATTGAAGAAAATGATGTGCATGCTTTCAGACGAGTTGAACAAAGGAGCCTGAGTAGTGTACTCGGATGCTATGGAGGCGAAGGTTAGGTTTCAAAAATATGTCACCGTACAACACAAGGACACTATCAAGGACTGCAAAGCTTGGCATCAATATGTTATTATTGATCAGCATGAGCATGTGTTGTGGCCAGCAACAACCCCCCTTCTTATTTAGTGTTATTACTAATACTAAATAAGTGGGGGCCCTTAGTCAAAAAATTAAAAAAAATGAATTAGTGCTTGTATTTCCTTTTTAATAAAACTTACCATCATAAACTTAGGAAAATACCCTTGAAAAATCTAAAAAAGCTTAAGTTTTATAATAAGGTGAGATAAAATCACTCAAGAAATAACGCATCGCAAAAACTATAATAGGATACCTCCTTACAAGCCGAATTCTAAGATTGCGAGATCATGATGCGAAACCTCATCGCATCGCATGCATCAAAGACCACTTACGTTGAAAAACCTCAAACCACCGATATGCGAGGGTGCATATCGCAAAATCGCATTTCACAGAAAACACATTAACAAAAAATTGTCATATGCCGTGCTCCTGCGATATTGCGATAGAGCGGAAAAGCGATATTGTGATAGAGTGGCAGAATGATATTGTGATAATGCGATAGAGCGATCTGTGATATTGCAAAACAAATCACAAAATCACTTCATCGCGGATCTTTCACGCTCGTTATTTAAGAAAACCTTTTCCATAAACCGAGACCTGGTTATGCGCTTTAATGCTAATTAATGAGTTAGTTGCTAGTTGTTAATGAAATATGGTTTTGTGCTTATCAAAGAGCCAGTTCACATAAGGTGGTATATTTTATATGTCTTCAACATTTAAAGTTTTCCCGTCACCTTTCCTTATCATTACTCTCACCTCACTTGTAAACTGCAGGAACGAAGAACAAAGAACTATACAAAGTAGTATACAGGATATTATGGGGAAGAAAGGCAAAGCTCCGAGCTCTGAAAACAAAGAGATGACGCCCTTGTATACAGACACCGCCTATAACAGAGACGTTGGTATTACTACTTGGGAAGGAATGTATAATCTTCTTGAAGAAGAGAATCCCAAAGTGATGGAGGTTACAACTACTGCAAGCTCATAGGGGTCTTCAGAGGCATCAATTATAGATCTAGCTTGCTCGTTCTTGCACCGGATAGCGTCAAGGCCCAAAATTCTTCCCTAGACAGACATGGTTAAATGGGTACTGGACAACGCTGACATAAAAAATAGACAATTTAAAACTCAGGGTCAAGGACTTATTGGCTCATTCACTCCACAAGATTTGAAGCTCATGTACCACTTACTAGAGCCACAGGCGACTTACAACAAACAGTTCATAGAAAAGTTTGCTAAAGAAAATGAAGACTTGGCAAAATGCACCAAAGATTGGTCAAGCAGAGACGAACCACTAAAACAAGATAAACATGGTATGTATAGTATTGGTTCTCTCACTTCCTCATATTGCTTTGCTGCTGCTATGCTCTGTAGACTTTTCGGGAAGCCAGACATTAAGAAATTCTCATCTGAATAGCTACCATTATTAGATGCCACCATTAATGCTATTGTTATGGATTGGTCTAAAATATTGTCCGACAACTTAGCCACTACCATTTTAAATTACCAGTCTAAAATAACTGTTTCTCAGAGAATTTATCCCCCTTTCTACTTATCGGGGTATGTGATGGATGCAATTTGCTATGTTTCCGGGTTTCCTTTAATGGGATGGAAGTGGACGACTCAAGACCCCTTACCCATTCATGTTTATCACAAAGAATTGTGGGATTCTAAGTTCACTCCATTCTTCTACAAGATTTTTCATGGAATCATGTTTCCCCTGCACAAAATCTTGTATGATAAATATGCTCCAAGATGTTCTCCTGAAGTAGAGGTAGATATACTCCCGGTCGTGAGATGGTTTAGAGAAGAACTGTTTACATATGTCAGGGTATTCGGAAGTGTCGCTTCCCCTCACGCCTTACCTTTGTATGTTCCTAATAAACTCATGGCACGAGAAATTGCTTATCAAACCTGCGTAGAAGGAGGTTTGACTAAAGATTTGAAGGACAAAAAGAAGGTTATTTGCCCACAATTTCCTGCAGCCTGTGGGGCCTTTTCACTATTTGATGTAGGCCATGCATTCAAGGAAGTAAACAACATAACATGTCTACAATTGTTCAAGTTTCTAGGAAGACCGTTTGACCCTCATGATTTTGCTAAGAATTTCACTGTCGCAGTCAAAATAAAGGTGTTTTTCTAAAGAAGATGATCTTTTTGATGACATGTTCCAATAGAAAAGTACGCTTGAAGAAGTTCTACATTCGGCCCAAACGTGATTCCCTCTAGCAGAATTTCAGCAGTTCAAGATATACAGGGAGAGGAGGTTAGCTAATATTCCTTTGGAAAAACTACACTTAGAACCTGTAAGGGAACCAACTCCAAGTATTAGTCTCAGTGGAAGTTCAGGCATAGATAGATCTAAATCTAAGTCTGGGAAAGAAACATCATAACATTCTAAGAGATCTGAAAGCGACCATGGTAAAAGAGAGGGGTCAATAAGGGATATTGCCCAGTCAAAAGAGCTCCCACGACAACAGGTGTTAACCTCTCCATAGATAGATCCTCCCCCTCTCATCGTTCAGCCACCATCGGTCAGAACCAAGCTAGATAAAGAATCAGAGACCTTCAATGATTTAATTAATCTTGAAGGGCAGAGCACAAAGACACCTATGAGTAATGTACAAGCAACAAAAGATATAGTCACAGGAACAATTGACAATGTCTCAGATATGAAACATATTCCCATTACCCCATCCTCTGAACTTATACTCAAGATAGAAGATATTCCTCCTCTTGATGTATTTTATAGTCCACAACACAAGGTAGTAGTGAGGAGACAAAGAAAGAAAAGGAAATTGGAAAATGTGCTCTCTCATGATGCAGAGAAATTAGACATCCTATGGCAAGATCCTACTACAGATCCCACTGAAAATCTCACCAAATTATCTCAGATCGCAGGAGCATATGCCTCTGCGACTATTGATAAAGCATCTGAGGTACAACAACTACTAAAATAAAAGGAAGACTAGATACAATTTTTGCAGCAACAGTTGCAACAAGCCAACACCAACAATGAAGCACAGAAACAGCTTGAAAGACTACAACAGGACTTCCAACGAATGCAGATAGGCTACCAGAACAGTTTGGCTAAGAGAGAAAAATAGTTATAGGATATGCAAGAGATGCACAAGGATGATCCTAAGCTTACAAAATTCATCACAGAATCCATTTCCTTAAACGATCAGCTACTATAGCAACAAGAAGCATTGTGCCAAAGAATATTACTGTGGAACTCATATTGCGAAATAAGCAATAAAATCACTAATCAAGTCGTAGATTTACGACATGATTATGATTTAATTGATAAAAGAGTTAATGAATATTTGGTTTGGAAAGAAAAAGATGAGGGAAAAAGAGAAGGTGCACCAATAATCAACGACAATCACAAAGAAATTCTCTTTAACAAATGGGATGCGCAAATAAAAAAAGCAGAGCAAGCGGCAGAAGAAGCAGCCATGGCAGCAAACAACGTTATTGACTGCATAAATGAAAATTTGCATAGGGAAAATCTGATCTCAGAAACCACCCCAGGGTATCTACTGAAAGTACAACAATTGCAAATAGGCTGGAGATAGAAGGCTCAAGAAAAGATAGAATCAATCAAAAGATTAACTAAGTTGAATTGGGATTCTTACAGGGCATATTTGGTAAAATCACACAGCCAGTGTATGACCCTCAAATGCTTCATCAATTCTGCCGAGAAGATGGCGCCAGCTCTTTCTGATTCCTTTTTAGTAGGACAATTAAAGTCTGAAGTCGGCCAGCCGAATCTTCTCAAGCAAATGCTGAATGCTTGTGATTTCAAGGAGCAAATACAGAAATAGTTAGTTGTTAGTTTTAGATTCAATATTAATATTAATTTTGCTTTATTTTTGCCTGAAAAAAGGACGGTCATTTAAACCGTATCCTACATTTTGTAATAAGTTATTTTTAGATTTAGTTAGTAGTATTTAAACCCTTCTCATGCATTAGAGAAGGGTCCTGAAATTTATCAAAAACTTGTCCTCAGAACATGCACTTTTGCACCCTCCGAGGAGGTTTTGATGAATGAATGGAACAAGATTTATTGATATCTGCATTTAATATCTGCTACTGATGTTGCACTTTTGTACTCTTAGTGGATGTTGGATTAAGAAGAGATAAATCATTATTGCTTGAAGCTCATGAGTAGAACTAGGTATAAATGGTACTTCTATCTCTTAACTATTTTTGCCTTTGTGTTAAAGTGATATTCATGTTCAGTTGTTTATATATTGATGCGTGAATGCCTAAGTTATCATTTGGCACGTTTGTACGGTGATAGCTATTTATTTGTGCTTAATGTATGAGTAGCTTATTATGCGATATGTTTTTCACAATTGTTTCATCTAACTTTTTATACAAAGTGGTTTATCTATATTGAATTTGTTTCTCATAATAGTTGAATGATCTTTATTACCAATTGTTATTTGAAATCATTTTAGATCACATAATATAAGGATTACACCCCGAGTTAGTGTAGACTTAGATATTTATGTTTATTAGAATACAATTGCATGTCATTAGATTAGAGTTAGAATTAGAGCATCTCACTTAGGAATTTTTAGAAAGGAAATATCAATTCTTCACACACACACACAAAAATTGGGAAACTGGTCCCATATCCCCAGTCAGACCCACTATACCAAACGGAAAAGGAGCTACTAACCAAGGTCCGGACTAGGTGGGTATCCCCCTTGTTGTAGACCCGATTTTCGGGGCTTCAATAGGATGTTGAGTAGTTGGACTTCTATAGTTGTCTAAGTTAGAGTGATGTTTAGTTTTGCTTGCTCAAGCCATTGTGTCCACATGGGTACATGTGCATTGTAATGTTGAGTCATGTCAAGTGTAAGTCAAGTGTCAACAGTGAATATAACAGTCATAGAGTAGGTGAAGAGTCATGCGGGTAGTTGAACAACCACAAAGGGGAATGTCAAGGGCCACCCCATCCTTTGCTATAAATTGTCCCTCACAAATCATTGTACAGGCTTTTGGTCAGCCAAGCTTCTATTAAGACTATCTTGAAGAAAGCTTGGATAGTATTGTAATGTGCCTTGGCTTCTCCACTGCATGGAGCTAGTTCATCTCTTTGGAGGAGAAAGCGGATGTGGCTGTAACATTTCACTATTGGGGCCACAAGTTTACATGAATGTATTGTATGATTGGAACTTACACTTCTTTATATAATAAGAGCCAACACATTTTCATGCACATGTTGTTATTGTAGTTGGGCTGCTCCGATTTCTTTAATGATGTATGCTGTTTAACTTACGTATTTGTGTATGAACTACTTCATATGCAATTATGAGAATCTTGTTGCATATGTGCTATTGGTTTAACCATCACTTTGGATTGTCGACTGATCTTCTTTCCATCTTGTGATGCATCTTCACTTGTGTGTTCCCTTCCCAGCTGGGTACTGATACAAGTTGTCAAGGGGTGCACTCATTCCAACCCACTTGTGTTAGAACCTCTTATTCACCTTCCTTGACTCACTAAGGTGGTCACACCCTTGCTACCGACAGAGTTATCTTACTTGCCTCTGTGCAACATCACGATCAAGGCATTACCTTATGACCCACTGCTGGGACTCCTACGCCAAAATGTCTAAGGTCTAATTTGGACTTCTTATCGGGGAGATCCCCTTGACATGTTGGCAAGTCCAACACCGTCAACACTACCTTATTGATTCCCTTTTTGTACTTGATAACCACTAAAACTGTTGTAGAAAACCCATCCATCTAAAGCGTTGCAACTGTTGCAACTTTGAATGTGACTGTAAGTACTGCAATGGTTGATGGTCAGTATGGATAATGGTCTCCTTCCCCATCAAGTAGTGTTTCCATTTTTTGACACTTTGTACCAATGCGTAAAGTTCTTTGTCATAAGTGGGATAGTTAGTCACAACTCCATTAAAAATTACAGAATGAAATGAAATGGGCTTACCATGCTGCATAAGAACTACTCCCATGGTGTAATCACTAGCATCCATTTGAATCTCAAATGGCTGTCTAAGATTCGGAAGAGCCAATACCGGTTCTGAACTGATCTTTTGCTTTAAATCATCAAATTCTTTCTGTTGTGCATCTCCCCAATGGAAGACTTTCTTGACACTAGTCAATGCATGTAATGGAGCTGCAATGGAAGAAAATTAGCAATAAATTTCCTCCAATATTGTGTTTCCCTAAAAATATTCTTACCTCTGTAATTGTATTGGGCTTGGGCCAATTCACAATGACCTAGAGGGGCCTATCTATCTTCAGTTCACCTCCTCCAACAATGTGTCCCAAATAGACTAAAGAAGTTTTGCCAAATTCACATTTTGACATCTTTAAAAACAATTTTTCTTTTTCTCAAGACATCAAGTACTTTATTCACATGCATGACATGTTCATCTCTGGATTTGTTGAATATGAAAATATGATCTAAGTAAACAATGACAAAGTAATCTAGAAATGGTCTCAATACTTCATTCATAACTCTCATGAAAGTAGCTGGAGCATTTGTAAGACCAAAAGGCATAACAAGTCGCTCAAACAATCCTTGTTTAGTTTTAAATGCAGTTTTCCAAATGTCCTCTTCAACTATTCTAACGTGATGATAACCACTTCGTAAGTCTAACTTAGTGAAATACTTTTCATACCTCAATTGATCGAGCAAGTCATCAATTCTTGGGAGTGGATAACGATTTTTTACCGTGATTTTGTTCAGTGCATGGAAATCCACACACATGCGCCAAGTCCCATCCTTCTTTGGAACCAAGACAATGGGCGAACCACATCACGAAGTAGATGGGTGTATAATACCTTTGTTCAGAAATTATTTAATTTTCTTCTTTATTTCCATGCTCTCCATAGTCGACATGTGATACATGCCAATGTTTGGAAGTGGAACATCCTGTTGGAGTTATATCTCATGTTGAATTCCCCTCTTGGGAGGTAACCCCTTTTGTTCTTGAAACATATCACCATGCTTTCTTACCACATCAAACAAATCAAATTTTAATTTTTCATCACAACCTTCGAAAGATTCAGAATCAATATCATTTTTTTTCTTGATCATGAGAAGCACAAAATCTTTGCTTCCATTTACTAGTCTCTTCATCTGCCCTACATTAACCAAAGAAATTTTTAACTTTTTGCAATGGGCTCTCACAATGTACTCCACTCCATTCTTGAGCAATAAATATTCGTTCTCATGGTGATAAAATAATGCTTTCCTGTCATACAAATATGGACTACCCAAAATGATTCCTAAGATGTCAAGTGGAACTACATCTAACTCAACTTCATCAATGAAGTTTTCAATAATAGCAAACTTGAATAAGCATTTCCTTGTAACCTGTAAATTTGCATTGTTGACTATCCAACCCAATGGATATGGCTTATGATGAGGTACAGTTTCAAGGTTAATATTTTGGACCAAGTCTTTTGAAATTAAGTTTGATTGTGACCCACTATTAAATAATGCATCAATATTTGTATGATTTGAAATTACCCTTACATGGAACAATTCTATTCTTGATTCTTCATTTGGAGTGTTGTTATGACTATGTGAGGAACTAGTGCTTGCAACAACTTCTTTTCCTTTTGTAACCATGGCTGAAATCTTGGTCTCATCACCAGAATCTGATCCAATATCATGTTGTGTGGAAGCAATCGTATTTTGTTTTCCCTTATTGTTTGGTTTCTTAGGCCTTAGTTCGGGATATAATTTCCAATAATGGGTTTCATCTTGGCCAACTTTGGAACAATGTTGGCATATGGTTTTCTCCCCTTATTTCTTCACACTTGCATTCCTTTTTCCCTTCCATTTTCCTCCCTTCTCTTTATCCTTACCCTTGAATGGCTTCTTCTTACTACCCTCTTCCTAAATGTTCTTTCCCCTTGCTTCAAGGTGTGTGGCTTGCACACATACCTCATCCAAATTTATTGGATTAAAAATAGGGATAATATGTTTTAAATAGGAATGTAAACCCCCAATATATTTCAAAAATGTATCTTGGGAATTCAAATTTACTCCTAACAACAAATCCCTCTTTCTAAACTCTTGGGAATAGTCTTGCACTGTTTAGCCTTTAAGTTTCCTAAAATTATGCCAACTCATAATGGATTTTTACATACAGGCTAAAGGGTAAAAATGTATTTTAATTTCATAAACAAATTCAACCCAAGAAATGGATATCTTACCATGAATTCACATTTCCTCTTGAGTCTTTTCTTCCCACCAGACTAAGGCTACTCCTTCTAGCATCAATGAAGCCAACTAGCTCTTTATGTCATCTTCTTCAAGGTTCTGAATTCTACAATAAACCTCCAATTGTCGAATCCAATTGTCTAACTTTTCTGCATTCACTTCACCATTGTACATGGGAAGTTCAAACTTAATGTCTAGTTTGAGTAAGGGAGTTTTTTCCTTTGGGATATTTGAATGAGTATGAAAAGTTTTTGTGGTGGAAGTGGAATATGACATTGTTTGAGATGTTAAGGACGATGAAGATGGTGGAGATGAAGGAGGCTTTCCTCCATTACCCTTTGAATCCTTCTTTTCATCTTTCTTATCTCCTGAGCTTCCCTCTCCATGTGGAGGCTTAGAACTCTCTCTAGCCATTCTAGTGTTCCTCTCTTCATAGAGGTCTCAAACCATGTCAGTCAAGTCATAGAAATATTTCTTGAATGATTCCTCTTCTGAAAGACCTTCAGTCTCTCTTTCTCCAGACATGATGGCTTTGGATTCAAGATCAGCTTCTAGTACTGCTTGTACCTCCTCAGTCTCTATTGAAGGTAAATATTGAGGTGCTTCAAGTGCAATTGGAATTGGAACTTTGCATGGAGATTGTGGCCTTGTTGCTCTCCTTCTTATATGCATTACCTCAGGAGTTGTAATCAACAATTTCCCTTCTCCTCTCTACAACTTTAACCTTGTAAGCATCACAATTTTGCAACCATTAAAACCCTACTTGCACAAAACTCAAGCAATCAAGAAAATAACCTTTGCTCTCATACCAACTTAATCTGTTGTTGAATGTTAGTTTTGTTGTGCTAATTTCACCTTCATATTTATAAACAAATGCTTGTCAATTTCTTCATGTGCATGGTTCTCTTATGGTGTTTGTGATTGGAAATAGGTAAATTTTATCAAGTTTTATGTGAAATACATGAGAAAAATAGCATGAAAAATAAGTGTTGAACAACAACAATGAAAAGTACAACAAACCATCAACATGAACACTTAACATAGTGTTTTGATGAAGGAGTTCACCCCTCCGGGGCTACATCTCCTTGGTCTAACTTCCATGGCTTGGGCCTCTGTATTAGCTCAATATGGAAAAGATTTTGTTTACAAATCTCTACTGCTCTTGAAGCCTATTTCAATGTGTTCAGAATGCTCAAATTAGCTAGAAACGCCTTTTCATGAGCTCAATTTGGTCAAATTTTGCTCTAGTTATGACCAAAATTGCTTTCTCCTAGAAAACCTCCTCTAAAACTAGAGGAATTTGTTGTTAACTCCACTAAACTCGATTTAGTGCCAATTTTGGAGGTCCACCGAAATCTCTTCCAACTTAAACTAGAGTTAATTAATGCTAAGTGTCATGCGGAAAGAGTTAATCTTGCGGACAAAACCAACCTCCCTAGAAGCCTAAGACTTTCTAGTGACAAACAAGACAATTAAGAGCAATCCTTCTCTAAACATGCATTTATCATACGAGAAACCAAGTGTTTAAGATCCTACATGTAGTCCAACGCTATTGTAGTAGTCTAGTCTCGTCGATCTAGATGAGCTCCTCCTTCACTTCAAAACCTGCATTCACTAACAATCAAACGATTACATAGCACCTGAATATCTCATGAGATAAAACATATTCAACATATAGACCAAGGAGTATATGAAACAATTCATTAATAACAAATCATTGAGAAGAATGGACTTATTTGTATTAAGGAAACAAAAAAGAAACCATTACAACCTGAGCCTTGGTGTTGTGCAAGTTCCTCCCAGGGTCCAGCAAGAGTTTGCCTCTACTTTGACAAGCTCACCCACTTCCAAATGAAACAAGAAGGGATGGTAATCTCTCCTCACAAGCTTACAATGGAAGTCCTAATTCCAGCAGCATCTACCCTTTGGAATGTTCAGCTTTCAACCTCCCCTCCTTTGGCCCAATGCCTGTATTTATAGTGTTCTAGAGGAAGTTATTCAGTTCCAACATCAATGGGATACTCCCTCTTTTGGATGGGGTAGCTCCTCTCTTGATGGGATAAGTTCCTCTATCATAGGTATGCATGAACCATCTGGAGGCGCTCAATACACGTCAAACACTCTTCTAGAAGGCTCTAGAAGTGACCACAAGTAACTTTTTTAAGATGAAACTCGCGCCTTTTGACCTTTACAGGGGTACGCACCCATCCTTTGGCTTACAGAGCGTACAAGTACGCAGGTACAATGAGTTTGGGATGCGTACACGCAGGCAAGGTAGAGAGAACCTGCGTACCCAGAGATAAACATGATTTTTAATGACTTTCTCTCTTTTTGAAGTTTGACATGGAGAGCAGAGGTATTAGGCTTGACAAGGAGGATAATATGACTATTGATGGAGCCATATTAACTGCAGATAGTCATGGTGACAAATTTCAGTGTAACAGATTGCCCCCTAAAGTGCGAAGCCTGTAATAGATAAGGGTTTATATCATCTAGGAAGGGTGAAGTACTTTATCATTTCGAGGATTATCTTGTGGAGAGCCTGGTCAGAACCTGCAATTTTCAACACAAAATACATGTATAAGATTATATCATCGCTGAGGTAGGCATTGCCATACTCAGATCAAAAACTTTAACTAACAGACTAACTACTACTCTGATACAGGAATGATTTCATAGTACATCATAATCATAGACTCATGTAGACACAGTATGGACGCAGCCATCTGTTTATAATTGGTCTACAACATAATGAATACAAAACTCCTCGCAGCCTGGATGGTGGAAACTAGATCCAGGGTCTTCATTTCTACTTCCCGAATTGGTACGATTCTAGCCATGTGAATAAATGAGTCGATGTCGAACATGGTAGAAACCACTTGATTACCAGTCAATGATGTAAACTGTTAACAAGCGTGAGAGAGACCACCAGTAATGTCAATGGTTCTCAAAGTACCAAGCACAATCCATGAGATGTGAATGAATGAGTCGATGTCGAACATTTCATGGAATCCTTCGATCGCAAGTCAATGATGAAAACTGATGTCGAAGGCGAGAAACCTGCCATTGATGCATGCAGACTCCAAGGTACTGACGATTTCTAAGTCAACTCTCTAGATAATGTGCTGATGTCGATAGAAAGCGACCCATCGCAGGCAAGCCCACAGCACAAAATCATAGTTCAAGTTGAAGAAATGTTGCTGCAAGGACTGACTCAATGATGACACAATGAATGATAGGTATTTTGCGGTTGAATGTTTTGTTTACAGACCTCTTGAACACAGAACGGCACAACAGATGGTTTGGTGACGAATGACTCAAAGTCGACTCCCATAACCCGGCTAAAAAATATCAATGATTTTGGTCAACTATGAGGTAAGGGATTTCCCAACCCAGGTGAATGAATAAGTGTCGTGTTCAAGAGCGGTAGTAAGGTTTTTTCTCAGACAAAAGGATATCAAATAGGCTCATTCTTCTCACTTTTCCCCCACCATTTCTGGCCAGTACCTCTTTATTTTTTACAAGCTTGAGGAGGATAACATATGCTTGTTTGTAAGCTCATCCTTCGGATGAGTCCAGCTTAGTTTTTGATTCGAACCCTAAGAAGGAGTGGTCCGTTCCTGTTTGTAATAGAACAGGTCCTTTACTGTGAAATTTTAACGAGTCCAGTATAGGAGAAACTCGGCGTTTTTCATGTTTAGAGAGTCTGAAAAACTTAGAAGACTCCAGATTTGGACTTTTTCGTAAATTTGTGTCTCCTAAGCCCGAAAAAGTATAAAATAATACCTAGGAGAACCGCTTGATCTTGCGACCAAGGATATTTTCATAGTTAGTGTCTTTGACCTGAAAAGTAAGAAGCGATCA
>APFE030457453.1:3501-14391 GCA_000404065.3 Pinus taeda | reverse complement strand
CCCTTATTGTTATTAGTACAACCCCCTTATTATATTGTTGTACCCATGTAGTCCCCATATTATTATTATTGTGCCCCATAGAAGCCCACTATTATTATTATTGTGCCCTTACATTATAATTGTTATGTCGGCTTTGATTATATTATGACCTCTTAGACTCTTATATATAGACAGGAGGTATTGTCATTTGTATCATTTAAGAATTGTTCATTTGTGTAATGTAAAGGAGGTGTCCTCCTCGAAGAGGCTTATTTCTAAGGCATTCATCTATCTTTTCTATCTTTTTGTGAGCTGATTGCAATAGAAGGAATATGAAACAAAAAAATTATGATTCCTCTGCTCATATAAGATGTTATCCTTGTAACAAGTTTGGGGATGTAGCAAAAGAATGCAGGAACAAATCTATGGATCACCTCAGACAACATGTCAAGCAATCAGATAGTAATATTGATGTCAAAAGACCTAAAAAATATGGATCCACCAATATTTTTCATAATAAGCTAAAAGAAGAAGAACCTATAAGGTGTGTGTTACGCAGTAATTTATCACCGTTGGTCACCGTCCTTGTTACACCCCCGCTGTCACACATTGGAGGACACATTCACGGACCTGTGACCAGTGACATAACTTGAAAACACTTGCATTGAGGTCTCCTGAGTATGAAGTTCAATAACCCTGAAGACACCCTCTGAAGATTAACCTTGGAAAATGCCTTTTTCCCATTAGCGCGGGTCCACAGTGTTTTAACCCGCGCCAATGGCTCAGTCTCTACAAAGAGGGCGCGCCCATAGATGCTCTGTCCCAGAGCATGGCCCGCGCCACACAATTTGGGCATGATTTTTTGGCCAACGCATGCTAGAATGCTTTTTCCTCCGTGACTCACCCAGTTCCCTGAAGGAAAAAGCCCACAAAAGCAGTCGACCGTCGACTTTTCTATCCAAGGCAACTCAACTCAATGGCTATTATGGGACATTACCAAAACTTAGAATATGTCCACATACAATGCATATCTCCTCTCCCCCCGTCTATAAAGGCCTATCTCCCCATAATGAACAGGCTAGTTTTTGGAGGCTAAAGCAAAGAGTGAACAAGCTAGTGAGAGAGAGATAGTATTGAGCTAAGAGCTGAAAGAAGGTTATGCTGCCGGATTGTGGAGAGAGAAAGTGACTTTGCAAGACATGTCAGACTGACTGCCGACCCAGCTAGAGGAGATTTGTAGCGTCAAGCCTTAAGTGGTTGTAATTTCTTCTCTCTTTTCTACTTAATGATAAGCGACTGTTATTATGGTTCCATTCATGTGTTCTACTGGTAATATGTGAATTATATCCTGCTTGACTGTTATATAGTTGTACGATTTTGGATTTTATGCTTGTTTGTGGGTTGTTCTTCATTTGTGCAGGTGTCCATGCGTGGATAGTGACCAGCCAGAGCTAGAGGACAGGAGCGACACTTCCCCCACAGCAAACAGCGTTGGATCCCAGGTTGGTCTCCCTGATCGACTTCTAAATTGTATAGCTAGGAACTTGCATGCAGCGTGATTGATTATTGCTAGACCCCTGTGGGGCTAGTGGGATCCACCTCTATCCGCAGAGGGGATTTACCTCCGCAACACCAGGTTTTAGGAGAAATAAACTTTGTTACAATCAGGTTATCGGCTAATCCACAAGTGGTTCAAAGAATTGATATCTTAATCGCCGATATGCCTGAGTTCTATGGTTTAATTTTAAGCAGGGATTGGTCGGAAAAGCTCCACGGGTATATGGTCTCATATGTGGTTGCCCTACAAAGGAAAGCCAAACCAGATAAGAATTAATCGGGAGAAACACATGACACATATTGTTACAGATTTTGAACAAGAAAGTCAACCAGTTGCATTTAACAACAACATTCTGGGAAACTATTCTTCTGAATCATTCTTTGGCAATTATATTTCCCAGCCATCTCCTTTCTCGGTAAACAATTTCACATCAAAAATCGAAAATTTTTCACAAACTGACAGATCTAGATGTGTTAATGTTACTGAGAATTTTGTAAATAAAAATGTTGATAATTCTTTATTTTGGTATTTATATTTTGACGGTTCAAAATCTAGTGAAGGATCAGGAGTAGGGTGTATTTTAGTCAGCCCTGAGGGAGAAAAAACAATGCTTTCTTGTAGATTAGAATTTGAATGCACGAATAATACAGCTGAGTATGAAGCCTTGATCCAAGGATTATACAAAGCTATCGGCTTGAAAGTTCAATATTTAAAAGTGTTCGGCGATTCAAAGATTGTGATAAAACAAGTTCAAAACACAATCCATTGTCTCTCTAATCACCTTAAACACTACCAGTCTTTAGTCCAAGAACTTTTATCTCATTTCTTAGCATTCAATATTTCACCTATTCCCAGATCCCAGAATGCAGCGGCTGACCTGTTGGCTAATGTTGCTTCTAAACTCCTGCCTTCTGAAGATTTTAGTCTAGATATATTTTCGGTAGAGTTGATCTTTAGGCCATCGGTCCCCGACAATATCACCAATTGGAGAGTATTCAACCACGATGAAGACATCTTACATTTCTTAACTTCTGAAAAATCCTATAATGATCAAATCATTGATGAAAATGATCATGATCTTCAGATAAAAAAAAAAGCATGAGGAAAACTCCATACCTAAACCTGTGGTTAAACTTGAAGATCTCTATGACATTAAAGACAAACTCAAACATGTAACCAATTCAAAAATCCAAAGTTCTACCTTAAGGTTTGAATTGATAAATCTTGGTACTGAGCAAAATCCTCAAAATATCAATTTAGGATTAGGACTTTCCGAACAGGAAAGGACAACATTTATTAGATTATTAAGAAAAAATAAACATGTCTTCACTTGGAATTATGATGATTTAAAAACATATGATACATCTATCATACAGCATACCATTCCAATGCTACCTGAACAAAAACTAGTTCAACAAAAATTGAGGAAAGTAATCCAAACTTAGAGAGTCAGATAAAATCAGAACTCAATAAACTCTTAAAAGCAAAGATTATCTTTCCAGTTCGACACTCAAACTGGGTCTCCGACATGGTACCTGTCAGAAAGAAAAATGGTGACATTAGGATTTGTATTGATTTCAGAAACTTGAATAAGGCCAGTCAAAAAGATAATTTCCCATTACCTACCATGGAGCAAATACTCCATTCAGTAGCAGGTTCTGAACTAATGTCCTTTCTAGAAGGTTTTTCAGGATACAACCAAGTTCTGGTTCATCCTGATGACAGACTCAAAACTACTTTCAGAACAAAATTGGGAACCTACGCCTATCATAAAATGCCTTTTGGACTTATTAACACAGGAGCTACATTCCAAAGAGAAATGGATATAGCCTTCAAAGGACTGATCAACAAGGCAGTAGTCATCTACTTAGATGATATTACTGTATTTTCTAAAAAGAGATCTAACCATTTGCATGATTTGAATCAAATCTTTGAACGCTGTAGAAGGTATGGCATTTCACTTAATCCTAAAAAATCCTTCTTTTCTCTAGATCAAGGAAAGCTCTTAGGCTATATTGTTTCCAAAGATGGTATTTATATTGACCCCAATAGGATTAATGAAATTTCTGAAATCCCATTTCCTCATAACAAAAAATCAATGCAATCATTTTTAGGTCAGATCAACTTTGTCAAAAGATTTGTTCCCGATTTTTCTCATATCATTTTACCATTACAAACCATGATTAAGAAAAATTTAGTGTTTAGATGGGGGTCTGTGAAAAAAGAAGCATTCGATTTAATCAAGCAATCAATAATCAATTCCCCTGCTTTAAACACTCCTAATTTTTCTAATCATTTCACATTGTACACTATCGCGTCCGATTTATCTTATGCAGCAGTACTCACTCAAATCAAAGATCACAACTTGGAAGCACCGATTTCATTCTTCAGTTCAAATTTTCAAGGTGCAGAACTAAATTACTCTGAAGTTGAAAAACAAGCCTTTGCTGTGTATAAAGCCATCAAACACTACAGGCCCTTTCTTCTAAAAGCCCATACAAAAGTAATAGTTCCTTTTTCTTCAGTAAGGCAATTACTGATCCAAGGAGAACTAGGTGAAAAAAGGGAAAATTGGGTTACAACACTTCAAGAATATGACTTGGAAATTAAGCCAGCAAAGATTGTTAGAGGCCAAGGTTTTTGCAGGTTATTAGCATGAGCATCCAACATTCTGGAATCAGGTGATACAGATCATATTAAAGAAATCATCTAGATAAGTATTACCGATTCTGAATCTCAATATGCAAATTTAATATTCTATTTGAAAAATGGACATGCACCTCCTAATCTCTCTTACAAAAACAAACGGGATATTAGATTAAAGTCAAAAAACTTTGTTATCATTGATGATGTGATTTTTAGGAAAAACTACGATTCAGTTTTATTAAGATGTCTGGAGAAACCTGAAGCACAAAAGGTCTTGCAGGAATTACACGATGGACCAGCTGGAGGACATTTTGGAGCTGACACAACAGCTCATAAAATCATCAATGCTGGATATTACTGCCCCACCTTATTCATAGATACCCATGAGTATGTAAGGAAATGTCGAAGTTGTCAAGTCTCCAGTGGAAGACAAAGGAAACCAGCCTTTCCTTTGCAACCAGTTAATATCGATCAACCTTTTGAACAGTGGGGACTAGACATCATTGGAGAGATCACTCCACAATCCTCCAAACAACACAAGTATATCCTTGCTGATACTGATTACTTTACCAAGTGGGTTGAAGCAATTCCATTAAAGACAGCAAACTCTGAAGGAATTATAGAATTCATAGACCAATTCATCATTACCAGGTTTGGTGTCCCTAATGCTCTTGTTTTTGATAATGCATCTTATTTTTCTGGAAATGCAATGTTTGAGTTTGCTATCAAAATAGGATTTAAATTGAAATATTATGCAAACTACTATCCCTAGGGTAATGGTCTGGCAGAATCTACCAATAAAAATCTACTCAAAATCATTAAGTGAACTATCGAACAAAATCATAAAAACTGGCACAAATATTTAGTATTCGCACTATGGGCTGATAGAATAACGCAGAAGGCCTCTATAGGTACTTCCCCATTCAACCTTGTCTACGGGAAAGAAGCAGTACTACACAGCAATTTAGCGCTTCCTTCTCTAGCCCTAGTTCAGTTTTTGAAGAAAGACCCTCTTCTTCTATCCAACTCAGACATGATCAGATTTTAAAATTAGAAGAAGAAAGAGGAAAGGCCAAAATTACCCATGATAAACATCAACAGATAATCAAGTTATCATTTGATTCAGCTTCATCTAGTTCTAAACAGTTGTAGGTTGGTGATCTTGTTCTAAAATGGGACAAAGCACATGAGGATAAGGGTAAACACACCAAATTCCAAAAGATGTGGCTTAGACCGTTTCAGATCAGCGAGAAGGTAGGCCATTCAACATTCATATTACAAGATCTATCAGGAAAGAGGTATACTCTTCCTGTTAATGGCCTCATCTTAAAGAAATTCTTCAATTGAGGAGGTAACCCCTTCTCTTTTAAATTCAGTAGGATTAGCAATATTTAGGATCATTAGGAAATAAGGTTGTAAAATAGCTTCTATTGGCCTTTTCTATATTGAAATGTTACTCGGAAGAAGTATTTTTAATATTTACTTTTGTAAAATAGGCATCTTAGACAAGAAGAACAATTTATAGGAAATTAGGTATATTAACATTCTGAAAACCCCATTCTACTTTTGTGAAAATCTTCTCAAGATTTAGAACTACTGTAAATCATTTTAATGTTTTCAAACTGGCCAAAAAAAAGGTTATCAATATCAAAACAGAGACTGATTCAATCTTAGTATCCTCAACTCTTACCTTGTCATCCATCTTCTCTTAAGGAGAAAATTGTTCATCCCATTCATCCAAGTTTATGATTACTCAGAGTGTAATTCTAAAATATCTGATATAAAGATAAGGGGTCTTATTACAAGCCTGCTTACCATGATCATTTGGAAATAGTCTAACCGGCATTACCAACACTGCATACCAAAACAGGGTAATGGATTATAAGCATAAGACAAGGGGTCTCATCGCGAGCCAGCTTGTTCGATTAGATACAACCAGTTAATGGCATTGTCAAATCAGCTGGCAACCAAACTAGGACAATGGCTTTTTATCTTACAAAAAATAGAAAAGAAAAGAAATACAAAATATGTAAACATGTTTTGAATTCATTCTTTTAATCATACTCTGAGATGGAGGGATCGTGAACAATCAAATGGTTAAAAGGTATCCTTGTCGAAACTATGAACATTTGCTGGCAGCAGAGGCTCTACCTGTGACAAAAGAGTCAACCAAAATGGCTAAGTTGGAAAGGTGTTTTGTTTTATCATTATCAACCAATAAAGGCCAATTTAAAACTTAGAATGTATTTAGTTTTAACAAGAGAAAGAAATTAACAAAAACATGTCTTTATTATATTCAGAATGTATGTATACTTAGTTATATTAGAGCATTCCTTTTTGACAAGGTATCTATATAAAGAAAGTTCCAAAAAAAAAAATCAACAACTTTTTCAGAGATAATTGTTTCGTCCAGTGAATCGCCAATTGTTGTGCTATACAACAACCCCCCATTTCAATTAATCTTACTTTAGAAAAATTATAAATTGAAATGGGTCCCTTTTAATTTAAAATTGGTATTAATCCATCACTTTTCTAAAGGTTCCGAAATAAACAAAATAGCTTCAAACCCTTTGAAGTAATCGGTCTTTAAAATAAAATGAATAATCCTTTATTATTGTGATAAAGCGATCACAAGATCGCATATCGCAATAACTAAAGGATGCATAAACCATGACCCGTTGATCTTCCCCGATGCGATAAAATCTAAATAGCCAATGGATAATCGGGAAAAGAAATAATAAAAGGCCCCTCCCCTTTGCCCCGATGCGATATCGCAATCGGCGATCGGGGAATGTGACGCGAACATAACAAGCTCTCATCATTCAAACTCCCGATGCGAGTCAAGCGATATCGCATATCGGCGATCGGGGATTCCATAAGACTCAAATGAAATTACCCAAGCCTTCCTCCGATTATCGATTGCGATGAACCCAAAAGCGCGATTTTCGAAAAAGATCAATATGATTTCACTATATTATGTATTAATTATCATTGAAAGCCTTTTCTCTTCCCAATAGAGATTCGCTCGCGTCCAACCACCAAAACAAATCAAATCCACGCTTAAACCATTATTCAGCAAATAAAGGATACAACAAGTAATTAAGTGATTGACAGGTATTAACGGCCAATTAATGAGTAGTCATGCCTAAATCCTTTCAGAGATTGGCATCCGCGGGAGCCTTATGATAAATCGCCCATTTCCCATTGATTGACACAATTTCTTCATATTTGGTTTTAGCTATCTATTCTCTGCATTACGTCTATCTTTCTCTTGCGCAGAATTTTTCCACCGTAACAATGGGAAAGAAATCTAAGAAGTCTGGAATGCCTTCAGCTCCTATGGTAACAGGATAGCATGCCACCGATCCAGGCCCAAACAAGAAGGGATTAATCTCAGATACCACATGTCTTGGCCTTGACAACACTACTTGGCAAAGTATTTACAACTTGGTAGAAGTCGAGGAACCTCAACGAACATCGGTGCAAGCCTCAGCGGGTTCAAGCCGGAAATATGATGCCACTTTGAAAGATTTGGCTGATTCCTACCTGCATAGGATAGCAGCTCGAGAACAAATTCTTCCGTATACGGATGTGGTGAGATGGGCAATTGAGGCAATTCCAATTACAGACAGGATATTCTACGCTGTCGATGGAAGAATATTTGGTTCATTTCAGCCTAACGATTTCAGACAAATGTACCACTTGCCCGAGCCAGAGAAGAAATACAATAAAGCATTCCTGGAAAAGTTTTGAGATGAGAATGAGACCGAGTCAACACCCATACGAGAATGGAGACAGAACCCGGCGAAACACAAACATGAGCCTTCGAGTAAGTACTCTATCGACTCTTTATGCTCTCCTTATTGTTATGTTGGAGTCACGATGTGTCGATTATGGGGATTGCATGATTCTTCCAAGTTTTCCATAGAAATGGTTCCTTTGATGGAAGCGGCATGTAATAGTGAGATAATGGATTGGGGGACTATATTATCGGACAAATTGGCTACGACTATTCTTGAGTTCAGAAACAAATCTCGTGTCACTGATAGGTTCATCCCTCCATTTTATTTTAGTGCCTATATTCTGGATACCCTTTGTTTCAATTCTGAGTTTCCTGTATTAGGGTGGAGATGGAACCCCCAGGGCCCTATGCCTATTCATGTCTACCACCAGAAATTATGGAAAGTTCATTATAAACACCATTTATACCAAGTCTGCAATGGATTTATGCTACCTCTTTACTATGCATTTTTTGATAAACCTGCCCCTAAGATCTCCTCTCAAGCTGAGATTGACTTGACAGCCCTAGGAAACTGGTTCGGAGAAGAAAAATTCACTTATGTAACAATTTTTGGCAGTCAAGCCAGACCTCATGTCCTCCCTTTGTACATACCAGACAAGCTATTAGCTCGTGAAATAGCATACCAGCTTATAATTGTGTCAGCTACGAAAACTCTCAGGAATTCAAAGAAGCAAGTTTGGCCTCCTTTTCCTCTTAGATGCGGCGTCTATACTCTGCATGATTATAAACATGCAGAGAAAGAAGCAGAAAAAATAAACGGCCTAACTCTCGCCACTTTGCCTAATAGACGCTTCGACCTGAAGAAAATCATCTATAACGCCCTAGATCAGGCCAAGCTTACTAAATTCGAGCATAAAGAAAATGAGTTCTCCTCCGCTAAGTCAATTTTCCAGGTACAACAGCTAGCCAGAATGAGATACCGTGATGATGGATTAGTAGAATTTAACAAACTTAGAGAACAGAGGTTGCAAACTCTGCCTCTAGATTTGTAAGCTACTACCCCGATGACTCAGTCAAGCGAGCCTGAACAACAGCTTACTAATGAACCTCCTGCTACATCCGCAATCTATGAAGAAGTCCAGAGAAAAGAGCAGGAGGAACTTCGGAGATTAGAAAAGGAAGAGGCACATAAAAAAGAACAAGAAGAGGCACAAAGGAGAGAACGAGAGGAAGCAGAAAAGAAAGAACAGGAAAGGATAAGGGAAGAAGAACAGAAAAGGCGGCAAGAGCAGAGTAGCAAAGAAGTGAATGTTGACACTCAAGTGGACCCAAAATTGCTTGAAGAATGGCAACAATTCAATACAATTATAGGCAATCTTGAGACCTCAACGGACGCCGAAACATCCAAAGTTGCCGATACACAAGATACAGCATCACAGGAGGCTCCAAACAAAGGAACCAGCGATCCAACCTCAAAGACAGTAGTAAAAATAATTCCAAAAAACCCCTCCGATCAAATTGTTTTGCAAGTAGAGGACATTCCTCCACTAGATATTTTCTATAGCCCAAAACACAGGGCTGTAATAAAATGACAGCGGAAGAGAAGAAGGATTGATCAACCTTCTCTGTTCCCTGAACAAACAATAACAGCAAATGTGGTATGGAGAGAAGAATTTGACCCCTCCGGTGACCTAACCAAGTTATCTCAGTATGTTGGCGCCTATTCGGAAGCCACCATGGATAAGGCATCGGAGGTAATCAATTTATTGAAGGAAAAGGATCAAGTGATCGCTTTATTGCAAGCACAAGTATCAGAAGAGCAGCAGAAGTCAGAATAGCTACAACAGCAACTGTCCACACAGCAACAATTAAACAACCAGCTAAATAAACAGTTGCAGGAAGAAAAGCAGAGGATTGATTCGGGAGCAATCCAGAAACAAAAGGAACTATCATAGGCATTATCAAAGTTGAAGGCAATGAATGAACAGATGGCAAAGACAAAAGATGAGCAAATTGCTCAATTATCAACCCAGGTAGAAAGGTTCAAGAGTCTTCCCCAGCCTGCTGAGTTCAGAGCAGAGGCGATGCAAATAAACAAGGCATTAATAACGCAAATAAGATTGTTATCTCATGAAATCGCCCAAGTTGAACCTTTATGCGACATAACATCATCCATAATAGATAAGTCAGTGGATGCCAGGCAGGATTTAGAGCAAACTGAAGACACTTTGATAGACTTTCTTACATGGCAGGACTCCAATGAGGGAAAGGCAGCAAACTTGCACAAAATCTTAAAATCCCATAAGGAAATCCTATTCACAGAATGGCAGTCCCAATTAATGAAAGCTGAGAGAGTTGTTTCCCGATGCAAGTTATCTACAAGCAATTTAATTGAATTGATCAATAACACTCTCTATTTATCTAACATGATTTCTCAATGTACACTAGGTAAACTATTATCAGCCAAGACATTGGAGCAGTCATGTAACCAAGAGCTTGAAAAGAATGGGAGATTGATCTCAGGGATTAAAAGCTTAACTTGGGACACCTATTGGTTGTTCCTAGTTAAACCATACAGTCAGAGAGCCACCCTCAAATGCTTGGTGGATGCAATCGGGTGTATTATTCCCGATATACATGATGCCACCTATGCTGCTCAAATCAATTCTCGACTCAGCTGCCCTAAAGAAGTGGAGCCAATGCTGGAAATATGCCAACTCAGGACAAAGGGCAAACAGCCAGAAGAATGAATCATCGCTGCCGATTTCCATATCACAATGGGGGAGATATTTTAAGATTGGATTATACCAATTTAGTAGCATTTTTAATTTTGTAGTTTGTTAGTTTAGTTTAGTATTTATAGACCCTTTCATGCATTTAGAAAGGGTCGTAAGTTTTTGTATATGACTTAAGCTTGAAGTTGCACTATTGTACTTCAAGCATATTCTTTTATGAAGACTGGACC